>VZZY01015302.1:630856-658385 GCA_013400335.1 Eurystomus gularis
TGCGGGGCACGGCCCGCCCTGCCGGCACCGCGGAACCCGGGTGTCAGGGAGGTGCCCCAGGAGGGGCTGCGGCGGGGTCTTCGCCCCTCGCCACCGGGCAGCCTTCCCCAGGCCGTCCGCCGCTCCCGCCCCTGTCCGTGCTGAAGCCTTGGCTTTCACCGGGGGAGGCTTTGTGCAGTCTGGGTGACAAAACAGGAGCAGGAGGCGCGCCGGCCTTTGCGGCTCCAGAGGCACCGGGAGTGGCCCAGCCCAGCGGCGGGCCCTCTGCTCCCACCTGCGTGGAGAGTGGGAAGGAGCCACCGAGCAGCCCCCCGAACTGTGCGAACTCGGCACCCATCCCCGGCTCTCAAATCAACGGAACCGTTTTCCGGCTACCACACATACCGCGGTACATCCATGCCACCTTTCCTAGGTTTTGTTCAGGTTTGGCCTTTATGCAGTAGGATTTCTGTTTAATTTTTATCCTGTTTGTGCCACTGAGGCCAGTAAGATGAGTGATGGGTCAATAATAACTGATGAGCTGTTAAAAAATTTGGAGAGAAGAAATTTTGCTGGAGGAAGTTTTAAAAAGCTGGAATATAACAAAAATGTATAAATGCTAGAAAGTGAGTTCTTAGATACTATTTATTAAACTTGTAGTTGGAAAAGGAAAGTGAATATTTTGAGACATCTAGAAAAATGACAAAAATGTAATCACAAAAAAACCCCAAACCAAATTACACAAAGGCAGAGCTGACCTCTTACTTGGCCTTCTGTGTTCCAGGGAGCCAACAAACATGGCAGCAAGAGAGAGAGCATCCAAGAACATTCCATGAGGAGAAAACGGAGAGCGAGGAAACAAATAGCAATAGCTACTTGTAGCTATAGAGGTGTGTATGAATATATAGAGGCAGTAAGAAAACTGGTGCCCTGAAAAGGAAGATCTAGCCAGAATGGAAAAGCCTGTTGCTGTACTTGGAGATTCCAAAGGGAGTGTGACTCAGGCTCTGTACAAAGGTTCATGACAGCTGGAGTTGGACAGCTAGTCTTATCTCTCTCTTCGTCAAAAAAAAGTCAGAAGTTTTTCACACTTCCATGAGAAAAAGAGTTATCAACAAGCGTAACTGAGACCAGTAGTTCAGAACAGGCTTCTGTGAAGCCCAGCAGAGTTCCCGTGAGTCCACACCTGCCTGTTGCGTTTTCTGTGTGTGCCATCCTCTCTTCTTCACTCACGCTGCAGTGCGATGCTCTGCACTGCAAGCATGACTTGGGCACCATAGGCACTGTGGTACTGACCCGTGACCCTGAACCCTGTTTTCTGTGAGATTGTTCCTATGTCAAAATGTAGGTCTTGCTGTGTTTTTAGTTTAGCGGTAGGAGCCCATATGGAATGCTTTAATGAGCATCATAAAGAATACTGTAAGAGAGCCAATAATTAGGTTGCTGTAACATTCTCCTCATCTACCTGGCTTCCCACATGCCATAATATCATTTAATAAGACGTTGTAAACAACCAGGAAGCTGATCAGCAATTGTACTGAAACGGAACATGCCCATGTCGTCTCCTCCTCACTCCCACACAAGGCCATTAGTTAATAAGGAAGAATCATCCAAATTTAGGGTATATGGGTCAAAGAAACTGGTACAGCTCAAACCTTTTTCAATTCCTGCAGGTGGGGCGGGTTATCATTTTGCAGGGATTGATGTTAATCCGGTAGAGTTTAGTTACGAAGGAAGGGAGGACAAGGAGTTTAATGTCTCTCATTGGCTGGACTTGAGCAATTACTGAAACTGAGTGTTAGTTGGTTGCCCCTGTGATGTCATCATAGCTTTCTTGATTAAAAGTACTCAGTCCCCTTCTAAGTGAAATAAATAGGGTATCAACGTCCGTACCACTCTTATGAATAAAACTGCATCAGCATTGAACATAAACTGTGCCAAGAGCTTTGAGTGACTTACAGGAGGTGGGTTATGGCTTTTTTGGCTTCTTTCTTGGTATCTAAACAATGTCTAGATAAATTTGTGATCCTTTTAACATTTCTTCACCATGAGACCTCCTGATGGGCTCAGGGATACCATACCACTGCTCAATTTGCTGCTGTCTTCCCCTTATGGGGTGGCCTGATCTTGATCCTGCCCTTGCCCAGGGAGAGCTTTTCTTCCTACTGTACCAGGCTGAATATCAAATTCGTTTGGGGGCCAAAAGCCACAAGACATGAACTGTATGCTTCAGGAGAGTGGGAGAGCATGGTTTCTTCCCAGGCGGGAACTAATAATGGTTCCTCAGGGGTTCCTCAGGACTTCTGCTCCCTGATTAATGGGGCTGGGCGTATAGTTTTGTCCTATTGAGAGCCAGTAGCCACCGTTGTGTCCACTGGCTTCAACTAGAGGGACTTTGATGAATAATGCCCAGTGGCAGCGCAGTCCCGCTGCTGGAGGCGTCAGGCACAGTCCAGCAGCTGGACCACACAAAAGAGTTCACTTCGCTACCTCTTCCCCAGTCTTTCCCACAAACCAGTGTGCTCTGTGTGGCTGTTCCCAGGCTTTGCTATTATATTACAATACACCAGCATCCAAGAGGAACAGGGATTTTTCCTAAATTTAGGGCTGTCCATCTGGCAACATTATAAATGTTAGGATTAATGGGAAAGTGACTGATAAAGTTACCTAATGAAGCCATAAATGGTGTGTTACAGGAGAACATTCTGTTCCTACTTCTGCTTTTGAGGAGAATACTGTCTTCAAAGTAGGGAGGACTCTGAGTTGTGGGGTTTTTGTTAGTTGTTTTTTTTCTATTTAGGCTTCCAGGCATTGTTCGTGACTCACCAAATTCTTTCTCAGCTCAGCTTCCGATTGGCACACGTGGAAGGACCCGTCTCTGAATCTGTTTACTTACAGTAAGTGCTCCATGTTCTGAGCAGAAAAGTGTCTCTGAATCTCTGGCATGCAGCTTCTTGCCACCCCAGAACTGGGTGACAAGACAGGGAGAGGCTACACAGGCAGCTGCTGCTTGTCACTCTTCTCAGGTGAAAATTTCGCACTGAGCACTGCTGAGCTCTCTTCAGTCAGCTGAGCGCTGTGGGAAGAACAGGACATAGGTTGGGAGATTCACTATTACTCAGCATGTTTGCTGAGTAAATAAAGTCACTACTTTTTCCTTTGAATTCCTGCGCAGGTTTTCAAGTGGAGAGATCTCTACCACAGAGAGCTCTTCATCCCTCTGTGCCTTTCCACTCGGAAAAGGTGAAGCCCTGCTGTAAACCACTAATGCAGTCACATATTACAGGGCACGCTGCCTTCTCTTAACACCTAACTTGTTCCCTTTCTGTGCAGTCATCAGACCTGTCTGCTTTTAATAAAGGCTTGTGGGACTCTGGCAAACATGACTCCGTCTGTCTGTTCCACTTCAAGGCTGTCAGTGTTCATTTTAGGCCGTGTTTCTTGCAGGCAATGCCTCTCTCTGGTAGCTGTCGTTACAAGGTTTCTTCAAATTAGATCGAGTCAGTAACACCAAAGCCAACAGGAGAATTCACTGTCCAGTTACCTACATAAACAAGTTTGTTCCTTGTCACGAAAAACAATGCAAATGAAAAGTATTACTGTTGACATAGTCCTACATCAAACTCACTGTTATACCCTGAATCAGGAAAGCAGCTTTATCAAGGAAAGGACTTAAAACTTACATTTGCAGCTAATTAAAAGGCCTTCTTTGGACAGAGGCAAGTTAAGCATATGCTTACATGCTTTTGTTTGTGGCCTGTGAGGAATGACTGTGGCTGTAAGTGGCATTAAGGTAGGAAATGAAGAACATTTTGCTCTATAAAGTGATTTCTTCTCCCACCTGGTTGCTGCATCTGTGAAATCCAGGCTCTTTGCAAGTCAGTGGCAGAATTCCATCCAAGTAGCGGGGGTCAGTATATCATTCGCTATAGTTCTTCTGAACCTTGCAAAGCAGATTAGAAAACCCACTTCTTTTCCTTCCAAAATATTTTTTTACCCCTAATAAAGAAACAGCTGTTTTGAAAATATGCCTTTCTTATGTCCAGTTTTGATCTTTCCTTTCTAGGTTAGTTATTTTGCTTTCTTACTGTCAAGCCATTCATTTGATCTTGTGGCATTTGGCAGCCTGCAACTGCTTCATAACTTCTGGCACAATTAACTGCACAGCAAGCTATAACTTTTTAATGAACGTGCTTTTTTCTCTTTTTTGGTGGACTTAACAGCTTTTCTTGATTGCTCTGGCTACCACTTTGTCTGCTTATGGTACAACTAGTATTTTCTTAAAATTCCCAACTAGATAGGCAAAATAGTTGCTCTAATCAGCTGTGAAGTTAATACTAATAAGGCATTAGTTAGAGCTAATACCTTATTCAGCCAATGCTCAAGTGGATCCTACTAGAAAAATCACCACCATATTAATCATTAAAGGAAAAAACTTCAGAAAATGGTGTTACCCACTTCTGCACACAGTGTGGCTCTCTGCTGGAAAGATAGAAACAGTGATTCAACGGGGATGGGAAAATTCTCTAAACTTGGAATTCACAGTGTGAAAAAAATGTCTTTGCAGCTGATTGGCTGGTAACATTTTTAATTATTACTGAAATAAATTGTCCTTCATACAGCACTTTTAATAAATCCTATTGTTAAGTTCTGCCTTTTACTATCTTTAGAAAGAATGTGAGATTAGCTCTAATCTAAGCCAATTCTCTTGGACCTGTGGCAGTGAGTGTCAATGAATCGCTGGGTATTTGCTGAGGACAGACACTGAGAGGTGTGTGCTCATCTCTGTGGTGCCTACCTCCACCTACCTACAGTATCAGGCCCTCTCACAGAACATACAATATTTTCTGGCGCCAAAGTTGGTTATTTGGGGGGAAGGATTTCCATTGTCACTATAGGATGCTAGATTTCATTGGTGTAGGTCTCTTGATGGAAGAAGGTCACTCAGGTTCTTCGAGGTAAGTCCCTAGAAGTCCCTATGAGAACAGCTAATACTGTAGAGAAATAATAAATATGCGTGTCTTGGCATTTGAAAATTCAGTTAAAAAATAGTTCAACAAGTGCAGCTTTGAATTGTGTGAGGCCGCAGAACACTTCTGTGTAATGCTGCCAGAGAAGAAATGCCCTATGGTGGCACACATTTTGCCCTGAGAAAGAGGGCCATGCTGGTACACTTCTATGTCTCCTGGGAGCTCAGTGACATCAAGGGCACACTGTGCAAAGATCTGATTTCAGTCCCAGGGACTGAACTAGGCAATGTAAGAACTTAGTCTGAGAACAGTTAGTGGCTTAGAAGAGGAAGATCTGCAAATGGGAATGAAAGCCACCACGCTGTCTATGCGCACACCAGGCTGACAAGGTGGTTCCTGGAACAGCCATGAGCATAGGATATGGCACATCCTATCATTTCTGCTCTGCAAGACAGGCCCGCCTGCAGCACATCAGCGTGGTGGCACAGGAGAAGCAGGGCATGCTCGGGCAGGGGTGCCCGAGTGCAACACACATTCACGGGCTTCCACTCTGACCCAGCACCAACAGGTCTGATCTGGAGGGCAGCCTCAGGCTCATCCTCAGCCGGCAACCGGGTGCCCCTGGTGCTTCCAGCCAGCTCAGCTACCCACACATCTCTACTCTTTTTTATGTAAAGTGCTTCACGGGGCGGAGCTCTAGCATGCTTGACTTTTTGCCATTTATGTATTAGATATTAATTGTATCAGCTCGAGGTGGATGAATTTCCCCTTATTACACAAATGGATAGATCTGTGTAAAAGGTGTAAAGACACCATTTATTTTGCTGCTTGTTTTTGTTAGATCCTGTTGTAGGCACTGTTAGTAGTTGTTCATCAGCCATTAGCCAAGCTCATGACAGAGGCAGCCCTATAAACATTTTATGTTCTCATTTTCAGAGCTGTTTGAAAGGCATCTTTGCCCAGAGCAGCAGTAACATTTTTTCACTTCTAATCATTTAACATCGCCTCTCCCCGGAGCTGATGCTGTGATTTGGAACGACCTGCGATCTCGACTCTGAGACCTGCTGTACGCTGTTCCTTTCCCCATGCACCAAATGTGGCCTTCGTGAAGACCTGAAGGTCTGTGCTATATCTCATCACTTCTTTTCTTTTCAAGGATCAATTGTGTTTGCTGTTTGTCAAATCATATCCCAAGACAGTGAGCATAAACATGTTAACTTTAGGTTCTGTAACTAAATCTATTCATTTTCAGAACTGCCCTCCACAGAGGCTGTTTTGTGGTCAGCTTAAGCCGGTCCAGCTACAAGCTGGTGCCAAAAAGGGCAGTCACATTTCCCCTTCAGAAATGACATTCCTGCCCCCAACCAGGCCTCAGATCTAGCAATTAGGGCATGTGATGCCATGAGGAGCATCAGCTCTGCCTGCCAGTGCAACCAAAACCAAGTACTTTTGCTTCAGCATTAGTTTTCAGCCAGTTCAGCAAGTTAATCCTATTTACCTAGGGCTGCAGGACTGCTGGAGCTGACACACAGGACCATGTGATTAGGGTAGGGAGAAGTCTGTGACCATGCACTGGCAACAGCCTGTAGCTGCTGATGCTGATCGTGAAACCACAGCCTCAACTGGACAATAAGGGAAGGATTCATGCCTGGGAATTGGTAGCTGACACACAAACATCTTCAGATCACGAGTCTCCCTTTAAGAGTCAGCAGAGATCTAATCAGCTTTGTCAGTGGAGCCTGCAACATGGTTTATCTCCTCCTACAGTAGTACGTACTTGATTAGATGAATCCTATCCTTAGAGTGCCCATTTCTGTTGTGGACTATAAAGCCTGGTGTGAATAGCTCAGAGATTAGGTCAATGAGGTGACTCCTGCCCCCAAGTGGTAGTTCTGCCCTTTATAAGACAAGGATTTTTCTTATTTGTACATAAAAACATGAGTTAAGTGAGTTCTTTGATGCTGCAAACTGAATAATGTCAGAAGGAAGAGTAGAATCCAGTGGCCTGTTGTGCTCATACTAACACTTACACCAATTTACTAGAAGTGCTATGTTCAAAGCTGTGTCCCCAAGCTAAAATTCAGAGGCATAGAGGAGTTGTTTTGATTTAATCGGTCCTGGGCAGTCAACAGTTCCCTCAGAAGCAAACAGCAGTGGTGACAGCTTTTGGAAAGCACATCATTTTTGTGGGTGATTAAGCATGGAGGGGTCTCGCTTCAAGCATGAGTTTTCAAAAAACCTTCGGCTAAGTCTTACAAGCTTATTCTATACAGCTCATTAGGAACAGCCATTCACATAGCGAAATAGTGACTGTGCTTCTTGAAAGCTTTATTTGTGCTGATCTGCTTTATATCTGGCCAGATGTTTCTGTCTTAATGTTTGGGAAAACACAAGTTCACATCAGCATGGGTGGATTCAATGGTGTGCCACCACAGCTGCAGAGCCCATGGAGGGAACCCATTTCTACCACTGCTAAGATGGCAAAGCAAATATTAAATACAGCAGTTACCATGCCTGTCCCAGGACAGACTTGTCCATCAAGTTTCCCAGTAATCTGTTTGTGAAACGTGCTCCATCGCCCTTATTGACTAACAAGGTATATTATCTGGTTAGTTAACAGTGGGGATAAAGGTCTTTTTCCTACCGTACCTCAAGCTCCTGTGTAAAAAGCTGCAGTTAAACTGTGTATAACCTTAGGATCATGTACAGTGCCAACTAAAGTTCTAGGAATATGCTCATTCAGTTTTTTATTAGCCACATATAATAGACACACTTTGTGCCTTTGCTAATTAGATAAACCAGAGCCTATCTCTTTCTTGGAAATTTCTCTATAGGAAGACTGTATCCTTGTAAAAAAGGGAATGTCTAAATAAGCAAAATGTGCTTATTTGATGAACAAGATCACGGCACACCAGTGTTGTTAATGCACTGGTATGTGAATTTTATATCACTGTAGTGACATAAAATCACTTTACTATAAAAATAAATATAGACACTAACTGTTAAAAACCAATGAATTAGTAGATCTTTCTCAAGCTGGTCTTCAGAGCTTCTGTGCTCATTAATAATGATAGCCAGCACCTTTGTGTCTAATCCTAAATGGGAAAAATGTTTCCCATATGACCTTTCAGATTCCTGGAGACTTGGTTGCAGCCTGGAAGCACATAGAAAGGCAGCTGATAGCATTTGAGTGTTCATATTTCCCTGAGGAGTCTTAACAGCCTGGGCTGCACATAGTCCTCCGTGGGAGGCAACCATAGAGCTGATTGTCCTCCAGGACACTCTGTGTGGGTGAACACAGAATCGGCCCCTCCTGAAATGTTTGGTATGGTGTAATGCAGGCAACGTGTAGGCTGAGAAGTGTTACAGGAGGGAGAGGAGGAGCTGCTTAGTCTCTGTCATTATAATTCACCATGGTTATACGGGAATGGTGTCCTGCTATTGACTCTGGCATGACCTAGCAGTTAGGGCACTTGGGGCAGTCTGGCAGTGCTACATGGCCCGGTGCTTCCTACCAGGGCATGTAGCACAACTGAGTCTTCTCTTTATTGAGGTGATTCATCCTAGCCCCACATACCATAATGTCCTCCTGACCTCCTTAGTCTCTCCCTCACCTGCTGTAACTGTGTCACACAGCCTGTTTGTGCTGGTTGGGATGATACCACAGGTCCCTGCACATCAACATCCCTCTCTGACAGTCAAAACCCAACAGCTTGCATGTCACCTAACCCAGCCATGGGTAAAAAAGTGAATGTTGATCCTTTATCACATTCAGCCTATGAAGAGCCTCCTTGGGGTTGCCCAAAAGGAGTGCCACCGGTGGCGAAGGGGGCTGCAAGCAGTGCTGAGTTCTGGGCCCCAGCCAGGTGCTCAGCCTTCAGTGCTCCCTGCCCTGGGCAGAGCCCTGGTTACAGAGCTTGGACCTCAGTGCTGTATCTTCTCACTGACATGCCCCAGTGTAACTTAAAACTTGGAGGCAACTCAGTTTCTTGTTGCTGTATTATCTGCTCCATCCAGCAAGGGAACCCTACATGGATCTGTCCCTTTGGGCTGCCAGGATAACACATGTGCTCGGGGCTGACAGGAGCAGCAGCACTGCAGCCAGCTCCTCATGCTAAGTCCTGTACAGCTGTTTATCTGGGAGAGATGTAGCCTTTAGAGGGGAATGGTCACCTCCAGCTTTTTCCTTTCAAGAAAGGCTGCCTGTGCAGCCTTTGGGTGTGCCTGAGTGCCATGATCTGCAGTCTGCAGGCAGCCTGCTGAAGCTGCTGTTGTGGCAAAGCAGCTAATAATTAAACCTGCTTTTTCTGTTTTACTGCTGGAGAAATGCTTCTGTAGCAAAGCACTAAGGAGAATACAATGCTTCTTTACATCAAAAGAATATCCAGATACACAGGGTAAATACTGGCCTGCATTTAGCATGCTAATTTCTGTGCTGCTATCTACTTCCCCTGACAGTTTTGTGAGATCAGTGTGATCAGTGAGTTCTTCAGCCCTCTTAAAAATCCCAGGGCTGTAGCTTTTAAAGTGAAAAGGGGAAGTAGCTGCAGTTCCAAGATTGTCTCAGTTTGGCAAATTTCAAATGACCACAACTGTAGCATAAAATGTGCACAAGCATCTATTTGCACACAATCTTGGCAATTACAAATGTGGTCATCTGCCCTGAGTGACTGTTAGAGGTATTGGTTTAGTGCATGCATGTGTGCACACACAGAGTAGATGCATTTCAGGAGGAAGGTTAAGAGCAAAGATCTCTGCTTTCCTAAGTCCTCAGAAGACATTGTTGGCTGTCTCAGGGTGGAGGCTAGTACAGTGGTCAACCAATGTAATGTTCTAGGCTTTATTTGTTCTGGTGAAAAAAAACAGTGTGACTGAAAAATACAAAGGAAATGGAGCAGGCAGACAAGATAGAGCAAAGACAGCAAGAGAAGAAACAAAAGAATAAATCAAAAGTAAATAATAGGTGGAGTTAGAGTTAGTTATTTCTACTAATTCCTTAGTTCTTGCTTCATTCTGCCAGCCTCAACTGATTGTTGACCAGGCAGGACAGTTTCTACAGGTTTCTCTTTAGCTAAATTGACTTACAAATAAGATCTATTGTTTGTAATAGACATAAGAGTATCATTTTATAAGAACCCTCTTCAGGAAGTAATAAAACACTTGCCCAGTTTAAAGCCTGTCCTCAAGTGTTTTTGCTGGATGGGTGTTATACTCTTGAGGCTTTATTCCACTGAGTCATCCCCAGGGAGAGGAGAAATGAGGGATGGTGGGGAAAGAGGTTTGGAAACAAATAAACGCTCTAAATCAAAAAGGCAGGACTTTGTATGCAACCCAGGCCACAATAGCATCAATGGCTCCCACAGGGCCAGGACTCCTCCTGCATTTACAATCAAAGGACAAAGCCTAATAATCTTGCCCTAGCTTTGCATAGGTCAGCAGCTTACCCCAGTTGTTTGCGGACCTCTCAGTTCATCAGTCTGGCATATGGCAGATGTCTCCCAGAGCTGCTGAGCACCCACACTAGCATCCTTCTGATGTCACCCCAGCCTGAAACATAAACGACTTGTCAGCAGGGAAAATGCTCAGCATTTATCTGGAGCTTTTAGTAAGACAGTTCTTATTGGGATATATTTTGCCAAAAAATGTCAGGTTTCTTTGGGAATTGCCTGTTCTTCACAGTAACCCTGAGGGAGATAGAAGAAAAATTTACTGATAATCTGAAAGACATGTTCTCAGGTTGTTGCTCAAAGGTTGATCATTAGAAGCTGTAGCACTGATATGACTTTAAACTCTGATTCAGAGATTCTCACATCAAAGACTCCTGCCTAAATTGCGTACTGTCTTTTTGAAATCTAGCCAGCGGTGATAGAAAGGTTTCAGGTCATGGGGAAGCTGTTTCATTCCTCAATATCTTAGCCCTGCAGTCTGGCCCTCCCCTGGCTGCCAGTGTCTTCTGGCAAGAGCTGCCACAGTCACTCAGGTCCAGCTATTGGGAATGGTTCAGAAGTAGATAAATGAAACGTTAATAAGGATCAATATGAGAGAAAATCTGAAAGAAATATACAGCAAAGACGTGACCCTGAAACAACAGGGTCAACAACCCACTGAAGTGGTCAGTGGACTTTTTATTATGATATTTGGCTCACATATTGCAAAAAAGTTTCCTCATAACTCACAGGGGAAGAAGTGACAGATCCTAAGTGAGAATTCTCATTTATAACACGTGCCATGCAAAGGCAATTACATGGAAATCCTTTGCTTCCAACAGTGCTGAATTAGGGTTAATGTTTCTACCATCCCAGGCAAATGACAATGAAACCCCAAGCTGTAAATAAACCACTGTTGTTTAAACAGCCACTCTTATGCCAAAGGATGATTAGCTCAGACAAAATAAAAAGGGGAAAAGATACCAAATATTATAATTTGATACCCCCTCAGTCATTGATGGAAAATTACCTAAAATTATCCTTCCTCTTTTTTGAAGAATTAACCACTTCCTAAAACAAATAAGCGAGGCTGACACTACTCTGAGCAGCCTCGGTGAGAAAGCCGAGCACCAAGTGCACACAGAGACAAGCTCACCCTGTTAATTGAGAGTGAACTTCCTCTCCTGTGAAAGGAGGAACTCAGGCTACTGGGCTGTCAATCAGAAGGCATTACTTAATTTAAGTAATAAAATTGGAAGGGTAGATGTTGCTACAGAGACTCCCAGTTTACCCAGTGGCCTGCATTGGTGTGTTGTGAAGGACTCGGTAGCTGTGCAAAGACAATTTATCAGCACGGGTTTGTTTTTTACTTGCTACCTGCTTAAAACATGCCAAAAACCTCACTGCCAGGTAATGCAAGTCGCAGATATGAGTTTTGTTAGAATAACTCCCAGGTTGAGAAATGTCTAATGTTCTTTTCATGCATTTATTATTATTTATTATTTACCAAGGGCAGGACAGGGCCTCGCCAGTAATTAGGGGTCTTAAATGTGTTGCGTGTGGTTAGGGACGTGCTGTGCTGAGACTGGGTATGTGTCCTCTTTCTCAGCTCTGCTGAGACTGATACAGGACAAAATGATTTACAGCAGGAGTTCTCCTGGCATTAAAGTGAGCAGTTACTGTTCTTCCAGGCCAAGTCAGCAGGGAGAATGAGCCTGTAAATGGGGGAAGAGGCTAGTTGTTTTGTGTTTGGATACTAAAAAGAACAGTAGAAGACAATTCTGTGTTTGCATATGCTGAAAGCTGTCCTTACCATTGCAAAAATTTGGTTTTCTTCAGTGCTTTTCTTCTGAATGCTTTTGATTTTCTGTAAAAGAACAATTGGTGATTTTACTGTAGGATCACTAAAAAAAATTCATTCATAGTTTGGTACTGTGGAATACTGGATTAGGACTAAAGCTGACAGTGTCTTTGTTAGTACGTGTTTGTACGGTAATAAGAATAGTAAGTTAATGCAAAACATGCACGTTTTTTCTCCAACTTTGTACCAGTGCCAACTGGTTACATACAGAATATCCTTACATGTCCACTAATAACTCCCAAGTCATGAATAGTTAAATAGCATTTTTTGGCATGTACAGATCTGAAAGTATTTCACCAGAACATAGTAATTTTTTCAATCCCACTTTATAAAGGCGATTTTTTTTTTTTTTTGAGAAAGTTGGCTGTTTGCCCAAGCTAAACTTGTGGAGAAACAGCTTGGTAAGGGGTGCAGGGGCAGGATCGGTAAACAACTCCCCTTTCTGACAGGAAGTTTTGGATGCAAGTCAAGTAATGCAGATATACAGGCCACTAGCAAACACTGCAAGTCATTGCAATAATGCTGGGCTTGGAATTGACCTTTGTAGGAATTGCTATTGCCCTTCCAGAAAGTGGCTTTGAAAGTAGAATCTAAACTATAAGAAAACAGGACTAAAAAAGAAGTGACCATTAGAACAGCTGCTCAGTTTGAGCCAGGCTCTAGGATTTTATATAAGTTACTGCAGAGGCAGATTTGAAAACAAAACTCATGGTTACTGGCTGGACTTTGCCATTCAGTTGAGCTCATTCCCTGGAGCACAAGCAAAGGACCATGCTCCAAGGCCATGACTAACTCACCGCTGCCTGCCAACACTTAACTGTCTGGTTTGCACCCACAGCTGTGCCAGCAGCAAGTGCGAATTAGCAGCAGTTACAAGATGAGTCTGCCGTGGATTCTGTTAGCCAGAATGTGAGACAGCAAAATGAACATGGAAGGAGGTTAAAAACGCACACAAGTGAAGGCTGTGGTTATTCATACAGAAATTCTATTCTAAGCCTCTAAAACACGGTTTCCAGGGCTCTGCCCAGAGAAATTCCCTGAACTTAGGCAATGCAGGGTCTAGATTTCAGTCCCTTGCTTAAGATTAGTAACTAAAAAATACAGTTTCATGCTCTTTCTCCTTTTGATAACACGTGGAGCTCCACTGAATGTGGCTTTGCAGAGAGGTGAGGTCCCCCTGTAGCCTCCAGTTTCATCTTGAGACCTCAAGCACTGAGACAAGAATTTGATAAAGAGTGGGAAATTTAAAGCAGGCAATTTTACTCATTGCATCTTACACAGAGATTTAGTGATGCATTCGTGGTTGCTCACCTGTATTCATCACATTGCTGATCTGTGCCTGTCGCATTGCTGAAGTTAACTGAATTAAGATTGGTGAAAAATGATGTTATGCCTGATGAGAGCGAGGCCCCAGCCTGCCTTAAAGGCAGTCGGATCCCTTTGAGTGTATCTTAGAGCAGCAGTTCTCTGATCATACTTGTCCCTCTAGAAACTGGCACAATGGTGAGATTTTCCAAACTTTCAGTTTACCTGGGGAGAAATATTTAAAATATGCCCTAAAGGTAAGTCTGTAATAATTCTCATAAAACTGCATTATTTTTCCTTACCAACTGAATACTTCCTCGATGATATAATTTTCTTTAATGCTAATGCTTCCTCCTGCTTTTAGTTGCAACCACAAAGTACTTATAATCCAGTACAAGATAATTACGTGGATTGTTGCCATAGGAGGTATTTGCTTCACCTCCCGGGAAATCATTATCTGTCATGATCTGCCATTTGCCCTGATGGCTTTGTGTTATCATCCAGGTCTCAGAAAGTCCCTGTTATCTGTCCCTAGTGGCATCTAAAGATTGATTAGTAGTAGTCAGAAAAGACTTTACATGGCAATTAGCACTCAAGTTGATCAGTGACTTTAACACTTGCATTTGTCAGGAAGGATTTTCTAAACTTCCTGGATGACCTAAATAGCCATCTAGCTCTGGGGTCACTGGAGTGTGCCCTGATGGTCTAGAAAGAGCTGAGAGGTCAGGTAGATAATATTGCTTCTACTTGCAATTGGATGATAAAACACATTAGCAGAAAAAATGCGTTCACTGTTCCCCAATACTATATACAACTCCAGAGAGGTCTGTGCAGTGCCCAAGCTTGCTGGGGGGGCTATTGACGCAATTCTTGTCGAGCGAGGTCCGATTTGGTAGAGGCCAAGGTCGAGAGCTCTACCTGAAGTGGCTTATCTTCACTTCTGTTGAGGAAGATAGATCATGTATTTGTTCCTGCTGTGTCTTTGGCAATGATCTTCCTCCCCTAATAGCAAACAAGCATAAGTATTCACAAGTGTCTAGTATGTCTAATGCTAATGAAGTTGAAGTCCAGCCAAGGGTTCACTGAATTTGAAGGAAAGCTTGTCATTGGCTTTACTGGGCTTCTGTTGTGTCCTTGGGACTTCAACTGACACAAACATGCAAAAATTTGTATTGTGTATGCACCTGCTTCCGCTGACCTTGCAAGAGCAGGACCTGCTAAAAGAGTTGATTAAACAGCAGAAAAGTATTTAGCAGCTACCTTTGCAAAGAAAAACATTTTTCAGATTAGGATGAATAACAGAAAAGAAAAAATACTAGCTCTAGCCTGGTATTCAAACACCTGCTAAGTACCTGCCATATTCCTCATAAATCCACATGTTGCATTAATTTTACTACAAAAAACTACACATGAAAGTTGACAGTGAAAGCTGCGTTATTGGTTATTACTCATTACATGTCACACCCATGTCAGAGTTTTGGTTGCCAAGGAAGTAGACATAACGCATTGAGACCAGTAATATATTCACAGTAGAGAACAATGCAGTAGTAACTGGGCCCATAAACTACCTCTGCTTGAGCCAGGTAGCCCAGCAACAAGCATCATCCATCAGTCAAAAATTAAACAAGTCAAAAATGAAAGTCAATTAGACAAAAGTTTTCATAAATAGGTTAGGTTTTCTTACCCAGGAAGAGCCTACACTGGAAAATAAGACTATCTGGAGCTTGCTAATTCTGGGCATCTCTGTAGTCTTTCTTTTCCCTTTATATAATAAAATTCTGGATAGAGTCCCATTTTGTAGAATACAAAGGATTTTTTTCTCCAACAAAGCTTCATCCTTTTCTGGTGGCTGAGCCCCAGAAGTGCACTTTGCCTTCAAAATAATATGTCAGATAAAGGTGCTGTAGCCTCTAATATAGTAACTCCTCAGCATTGCTGATCTGGCTGAAAGCAAGATTAAATGGAAAAGCAGTATAACAATATGTGGCGTTCCACGTATCGGTCTGTGGAGCTTTGTTAAAGTTGTAAAGATTAATATTTAACTTTCAGCTAACTTTTAAGGTAAATATATAAATAAACTCACTTTTAATACCCGATGTGGATTATACTATATGTAACCTTAATTAGGCCAAAGTCTTCATTGATGCTGAAATACCTATTAAGCAGGCTCCCAGGGCAGGCTTTGGCTTCTGTCCCCAATACCCTCGTGCTGAACAGCTACTGGGATTCCTTTGGCTTCACACAAATTACACATGGGAAGAATAAGACAAATGCACGGCCCAAAGGCCGTCACTGGGTCCGACTGTATTTTGGACTATGAATGCTGGAAGCATTGCTTACCAGGAAACGGACTTCATCTTTATCAGCACATCAAGAGGTACACACAGGCATTAGGATGGCGAGCAGCATAAGTGAGGAGCAATCTCTCTTTTTCGGATGAAGACAAGAGCAAGAGCAGGGAGCTTCTGCTCTGCACTGTTTCTCATACCTGCGGGAGGTTGAGTCTTGCAGAGAGTGCCTGTGAACCAGCTTGTGCCATTATTAGGAACAGATCTTCTCCTCCTGGGCTACTCACCAACAGTAGAGGCAAAAATATTACATTCCCTATGGTAAAGTATTTTATAATTGTTCTAGAGGGATTTATCTCTCCACCTGTTCAATGATATAGTATGGATTAAATGGCCTATTGATATTTATATCTACAAAGAAGCTTGATGGTCTTCTATATTCAAGACTGATTTCCTCTAAGCGTTTTATGTGCCCAGCTAGCCAGCCCTTTCACACCATTTAAGTGCTGTAGTCATGCATGGAATGGCCTGGTCAACTGCCTGCAGAGGGCTCAGTTGACCAGGCTAATCTTGAGATAAATTACTTTGGTAACTCGCCACTATTTTCCCAATAAATTCCATTCCCTAGTACATGCACAGCTGCCCAAAGTAGGAGGCAAAGTAATTGCACCACTGCCACCGAAAACCTGCCCAAAGCACAGGCCTGTACAGTATCCCAGTGCTGTCCCTGAGCACCCCCCTGTGACGAGCCTGTCATAAATGAGAACCTAAGGCCCAGGGCAGGGTCTTGATCAAGGTCATACATAAAGGCTGAAAATCAGGTCCACACTTTTCAAAGATGATGCAACTTGCCCTCCAGTCTAGCCTTGAGCTAAATTGCATTCTGTGCATATAAAACCTTTGTGACTTCAGAGGTGACTTCTATATATCATCTGTGTGCCCACAACTATACATATTATTAAAACTCCTGCTATCCATATTAAGGATTAATGAATTTATCTCACAACACTCAACAGTGTACACCATTTTTATCCATCCTGTAAGGCTTAAGCTGTACCATATACATATATACAAATTTACCTTCACTTATATGAGATATGTATACCCATCAGCATGATGGCAATGTTTTGCAAGCACTCTATAAGTAATCGCTATTCCCATAAATGTTCTATTTACTTTCCTGAATAGATTTAAAGATGACATCCAGAATGTAATTCCAATGCTACGCACGTGCTCTGGGAAAAACAATTACGCCTTTGTAGGAAAATGTGAATTTCAGGATTCCCAAGCAAAAACCCTGAGAGACAATGAAGACCTTCTTCAGGATGTCTTCTCCTATGCTTGACACATACTGGTAGGAAGTTCTTACTTCAAAAACCTTCGGAAACACTGCATTTATCATATTAGAGTGGTAATACTTCAAGAAGCCATTCTGAGTAATGTAGCTTAAATAGCTCAATCCTACAGCTGTAACTTAAGCGTCCTCATTTATTACTGCCACTGTGATTGATACAATTTGTACTCTTCATGGCATTTCTTAATCATAATAGTGTAGCTGTTAACTAGGACTTTGATTCAACTATTTTAATAAAACATGCGTAGAAGATGCAAAATGGCAAACCAGAGTTAATTACAATTAATTGCACCAGCAAGTACTAAAGCATCTTGCAGCAACACACTTAGATTTTCTGAAACAAACCAGGTAAAAATATATTTAAATCAGATCTTAAATTTTGTATGGATAAAGGAAATTCCCAGTAATTACAGGGCAACAGTGCCATCTTGAGGTCGCTAGAGAATGAAAGGGGAAAGCTGCAAATATTGCTCTGAAGGTATTTTACTTCTAATGCAGAAATTAATTGTTCAATCTCTGTGTTCCAAGAAAAAAAAAAAAATCTCTCAAGTAATTTCTGTAGTTTGGCTTTGTTAAAAGCAGAGCATTTGCAAACATCAGCCATTTCACAGTACAGTCTTTCCTGAATAATTAATTACTGGTGGTTGCTTGGTTTCCTCCTTTCACTAATTGATACCTGCATTTTGCGGATGACAAAGCATACAATAAAATTCTTGCATCCTACATATTATTTCAGATTAGACTAACACCGTTACGTATTCTACCCTTTGATATTTCATAGGCTATACAATAAAGATCCACAGGAAGGCCAGTAGAACTGCATTGCAGATTTTCTGGTCGAGGCATAGAACAGAAAAATGTGAATGTACAAAGACAGTGAGAAAGCAGGGGTCCACCCTCCAAACCTGTGTGAGAATCTTCAACAATATGAAGGGATGCAGAAGGAAAGCAGCACTGATTCACGTGGCACAGCTACTTCGGCTGTTCAGACCTGCCAGGTGTTTTGACCACACCTAGCTCTGGGTAATGACCATCAGAATAGTGGTAGTTTCAGAGCAGCAAACAAAACGGTCATATTCTAATTATTTTAAGCAATGGTTGTGGTGAAAACATCTAGCACTATGCAAGCAACTATGCTAAGCTCTGCTAGGTGATTAAGAATCTGCTAAAGCAGAACTATTGTTCGGTGACAAAAATATTGTCTATCAGTAGATACGTCACATCAAATGGATGTTTCAGATAAGATTCTATTTTTTCAAGTAAAAAACATCTAGAAGACCTCCTTAGATAACACTTATGGCCCAATAAGGAAGCAAGTTTTTAAAAGTATTTCTTTTCTAAGCATGTATATTTTACAGCATTTCAATCCAGAAATAAAAAAAAACTTTATATCAAATATATGCCAGACATTACCATTCCAAAGGTTTTTTAAAATTCAGGAGTCTAAGTCATGAAACTTATACGACCTTAAGCGAGCAACTCCTATTCTGGCAGAGAACTGTGAAGGAAAAGATGGAGATACTTCATAAGCTTCAAGAAAATAATTCAAAGTATAATTGCCCCTCTGCAAAATACAGGTGCTAATACCATGGATGGGTGCCCACCCAGGACAGCAGTCTCAGGGGATCAGTTTATAACACCAAAGAAGGTGTTATTTCAAATGCTAAGTCCTGAAGCAAGCCTCTCAGGAGCTAATGAACAAGCCATTCAGCTGCCCAAGCAGAAGGGAGAGTATACACCTGACCCACCCCGCTCATTAGTCAAAGACTAATTTAATTAAACTAAAAGTAGCCTGCTTCGATAGTCACCTACTTAGTAGGAAGAGATAACATAAAAACTCTTTTTGCTCTCTGGATAGTTAAAAAAATATTTACAAATGCTGACAAAACCCCAGTTTTTCCACATATACAAAATATCAATAATTCTTTTATGAAGTACCGTACGTTACATACAGCATCATTTTAACATACAGATTGTGAATCTCTGTACATTTTTAATCTGAAAAGTTTTTCCCATCAGATTTTTAAAAAATCTGCTTTATAATATTCATTCTTCCTATTTTCAGAAGAGTAATGTGTGGTAAACAGAAGGAGAAACAAAATATTTTTTTCTTTAATAATACAACTCATTCAGTTTGTTTGATTTGGCATCAAACTACCTGTTTTCATAATATAATCTCTTATACCTTTATCACAAACTACAGATCATAGACTAAGAGCTTGCATAACAACTGTTTAAGTTACAGATTAAAAGAGGCACAAGTATCTTCCTATACATTTAATCATCTTTAAAAAATTAAATACTTTATATCTGTTACAGTTTCAGCGCATGCCCAAGATCTGTCTGCTCTTTAGCTGATAGTTTTTTTCCAGTTCAGACAGTGCTTTAGCCCGTATATTTGCAGCATGTAAACGTTTTTTGAGATCAGAGCATTTCCCTTTAGAAATGGGATAGTTTTCCAAATTAACAGAAGGCACAGCAGTCTCTCCACTCCCATCAAAATGTACTTTCTTCTTGTTTGTAGAAAAGGGTGGCAGGAGTGCGTTACCTTAAGAAATAAAAAAAATAAGTACTGAATTAGTGCATCTTTCAGCATTTATTGCTTATCTTACGTCTTTTAATCCTGTTAACCATTTTGCTATCTACATATGGCTTTAAGTGACCTAATTAAATGCATTTCAGTTCATAGCAACAACTCTTTTCGCTTTTTGGAAGAAAAATTGAAAACAAGGATTTTAAATTATTGTGATAAAAGGATATATGGCATTGTAGTTTCTAGGGTGCATCTCCCACCACCTATGGAAATATTAGTTGACAAGGAGACAAAGCATGGAGTTTCTTCTGAAGGACAGAAATTAAACAGTAACATAATCCAGTTCCAAAGGGAAATGTAGAATTAGGTTCTTGGCTACTGGAAAACTTTGTCTTTCCTTCATTGCTGGGGCAGACCCAATGTGTCCAGCAGTCTTTCTACATTACCTGCATTGTTCCAACTCTACCCTCGTATTAAGTCAGTGGGGTACAAACTAGGCTCTGTCTTGATGAATAATGAGCTCAGGTACATTAAAAATTAACAAGTTACTTTCACCGCAGCTTTCAGAACAGGAATTTTCATAGTATGGCTATGCTTTAGCTGTATAGAACTGCCACAGTCAAAAGGCAGTTGGCTTGTTTTGTTTTTAATGACTCAAGGTACAAAAACTACCATCAAAAGCTATTAAAACACCTGAGTTGCCCATCATAAGAGCCAACTTCACAAGGCTCAAATTAAAGTGTGATTTTTTTTTTTTTTTTAAATCAAAGGTGCAACTATCCTAATCTTAACACTACTGAAGCCTTATTTTTCAAGTCATTAGGCTGGAGCAAGGATGCAATATGCACAAAAAAGTGAGGACTAAACTGAAGAGGCTGGTGAATGTTTCAGCATTTTGTAGTTTCCTATGAGTACACTATATCTGTTTTAACGTTAAATCCTTCCCCAAGAATCAGAAAATCCCTGCAAAAATAAGGTAGTGCCTAGGACACTGTCTTACAAAACAGGATTTTTGGTATTCCATATTACTATGAAGTGAACCACACAACTGACTTTGAGGAGAAATTAGGGATCTAGGTGGTGTGCGAGATAAAATGCAGTTGTGAAAAATACAGTAATGTTTGAGCAACTGAAGATAACAGCAGCAAGTGATCTTGGTAACATACTAGAGAAACACTTAGTCCACTCAATTTTAGCAACAGTATTACAAGAGTACCATGGGATGAACTGGAAGACTAGCAAACGACAACAAACGTTTAATCAAGTGATCTAAAAGGACTGCAAGATTTGGCCAGTCTTGTAATAACTATATTCACTTTTCTGCATTGTCTGTCTTGAGGTATTAACTACTCAAAGTGGTTTTTCCCATCTTCAAAAACTAAATATGCCTATTAAGGTCAAAATACCATGTAAGATGGGTGGGACATGCAGAAAAGAACAGAAGCAAATGCCAAAGCTCATTTTCCTTCAGTCATCCAGTGTTAGAGGCAACATCAGAAAGTCCAAGGTGAGTTTATTCTTATATTCTTTCATGTATCCAAGTAGGACAATATGTTGAAACACAGTGGGATGCTCAAAAGCAATAGGAATGTTAGAAATAGCTCAAGTGCCACTACTTCTGGTAGCATTTTACTTGTGTTCTTTCCTGCTGTGGTAGGCATTTCTTCAATAAATGTAACTTCAGTTTTATTTGTATTAGAGGCAGTGACATGCTTATCTTGCTTTATCTGACCAAAACTAAATGAATTGTTGCTGCATGTTAAAGGCTGTTCACATTTTTATTCTAGAGTACTACTTGGGACCCAGCCATTCAATAGTCTGCCAATAGTTCAAGATTCTGGAACCATTTTTAATAGTAAAATATGGGTACAATGGAAGATGAGCTACCTCTTATGATAGTGAGGACTAAACCAAGGCCAAAGTGGGTGTCAGTCAAATAGTTATGGCATAATACCTACTGTAAAACAGATAGGACTGCAGGTAGTCAAGAAGCATTATAGCCTTTGTTTTGTGGGGTTTTTTTGTTGTTTGTTTTCTAGTGAGTTAAACTAGAGTATGATGATAGCAGTTTGCATTCTTCAGAGCTTATACAATGCACCAATTTGAAACAAATACTATTTCTACCCTTGAAGTTTTTGGATGTTGAACTAAAGCTGAAGTGATTAGACATGTGCAATTTTATTAAAATTAACTAAATCAAAGGTCTATAAAAATACATGCATAAGTAAAATAAGTGCAGCTCTGAGAAACATTTGGTTTACTAGTCAGCACTTCCATTAGCTTACCACAAGAACCTAATTTTCAAAACAGCACGACTGCAGTGCTGACAGTGGTAACTCCTACTCACAGTTGAGTATCATTCATTAAGTCTTTTTTGCAAAGCAGAAAATCAAGAGTCTCTTCCCAGCCATGCAGAGATAACTGGGCTTTGTATTGCTACAGTAGGACTAGGTACAGCATGGTGAGCATCAGGGGCATTCTTCTGGTCATACCAGCCTACATTTATTAGAGCAAGTGGTTTCTTGCTTATTTTCATACCTGGAGAATCTGCACAAGCGAATGTCTTCTGCTGTTTGTAGAGGCTGTAGTTCCTCATCAAGTTTTCAGCTCTGTTTTGAAAAGAGAAGTTTAAGCGTTTTGCTGTAAGACTGTAGAGTTTCTAATATAGGCAGTTACGGGTTAGTAAGATACCTAGCAAGTTTGTCCTCTGCCAGTCTCTCTCGAATGCAGAGTTCCCGTTCTCTCTCTGAAAGTAGAAATATGGTAGTATGCAGTGTTAAAGTGTGAATGTTAGAGTAATTGTTCGTGATAAAATTTCTTGCAGAAAAACAGCCCAGTAACAGCCTGTCAGATGTACCCATATTTCTGCTTCTATGGCTCTAAACAGAAGATAACCACTGTGTAGGTACACCTTTACCAATGCACTGATAAAGCACTGGACAAGTACTCTGAAATGCCAGCCATGCTTCCCCCCCACCCCAAACTCTGCCATGTCTGCAACAACGAAGCTACAGCAGCTTTCTGTTACGCACATTAACTCATGGCACATGTGACACCACATCTAAATATTTAGATACCATATATTATAATCCAGCTATGACTAAACAAGCTGTTATTCAGGCCCAGAAAACAATATATATATGGTTAAAGTGTGTATTATAGAGCCTACTGCATATGCAAAGAGGTATTTTATGTGGGCAGGAAGTCTGAACACTTGAGGACCTGCCATCTATACATTTTCACAGGTAAGCTACCTGTAGGGTGCAGCTTTTAGAAAAGCAGTTGGTTTACTCAAGTATATTTTCCTTCACCTTCAGGCTCAGCTTAGGTTACACATTAGTATAGCCTATGTTAACTTAGAGCAGGTGAAAAGCAACCTGTGCTGCACAGTGCAAAACAATATATTCAGACCGCCTCTTTCTGTATACTTTCATAATTACCACTCATATTTAATAATCTTCCCAAACTAGACTTCTATATCCAAACTGCCAATTATATTTTAGTAACTTCAGAGAAGAACTACTATAGATGAGTAAGCTCAACGATTCTTGTTTTACCTCTTTAGACAGAATTCTAGTAGTGAATGTGGGAGTACAATATCCTAGCATATTAAAATGAGGGTTTTGAAAACATTCTCTCTTTTCTACATCTGCACTTATTCTTCTGAATCGGAATCCCATTGCCACCCCCTTCCCAAAGTGGAGTATCATACGCTCCAAACGTTGCTCTCTCTCTTTAATGGCTTGTTCTCGCTCCTGTAGTTGTTGTTCCTTGAGTTTCAGCTCATTCACTGCAGCATCTGAATGCTGCAGCCTCTCTGCCTCCCATGATCTCCGGCCTCTTTTATCAGAATTTTGTCTTTGTTCTTCTGTCACCAAGTCTGCTAACAAGGGGTGCTGCAGAATATCTTCAACAGAAGGTCGGCAATAATCCTAAAGGAAAGACATTACCAACAGGTTCCATCTATGACCAAGAAACATTGAGTCCAGGGATTCTCAAGCAAGACCCACCGTATGTGAAAGCCACTGAAGAGTTAGACAGCGAAGGAGTAGTTGAAGAAAAACAGAGTTAGGAAGGGTACATCACAAGCAGATGACACATGCTAAGGGAAGAGGCTGTTACCAGCCTTCATCTCCAGAAGCTGCAACTCTGGCTCTCTCAGCCCCAGCACCCACTGCTTTCAGAGCCAGAATGGGGTGGTGAGCCTACAGATGCAATTGTCAGTAGGTTCTGATCACTGGCTCAGAACCTGTGTATCTCTACCTGTTATTTGATTCCTGAAGGACCCATACCTGTTGGAGACTTGGATTCTTGTTACAGCTGTGTTGTCCCATGCAATATTCTCAACACTCCCATGCTAGCCATGGGGGACAAGCTACACGTTAACCATATAAAGCAAAATCTGAGAGGAAGACAAAACACCACCTTCCAAACACCTCGGAACCATTTTAACCCTGAAGTTAAGCCCTTGTTAAGCACACTGTTCGGAAATTTTGTATAAGCCAATACTGAAGCAGACTTTTTGCATCCTGTGAACCCAGCATAACATTTGACCTGCTGCCTTCGTTTAATGGACTCAAAGCACAACTCCTCCCTCCTTCTGCTACAGGTGATATTGCCAGTGCCAAAGTGACAGCAACCACTACTTCAGGTCAGGTTGTTTAACGATTGACAAGAAAAACCTAGTATTTCAGTACTAGTTCAAATTGTAGGTGGAAAAATTAGCAATTAATTCTTACCTTTACATTCAGCATCTCTTTGAGAAGTTCATTCAGCTGCTCTGAGTAACGATATGGTATTCTTCTGAACTTCCCTTCCCTTATCTTTTCTGCCAACTCCTTTTGGTTATAAGCTCTAAATGGAGGCCTGAAAAATAATTTTTCTTAGATTCTTTCAGTAGATTTACAGGACTTATTTTCATTTTCATCAGACTAAGAAAAAAGATGCAATCAAAGGTTTGTTTTGGCTACAAAATGTCAAGATTAATACAGAAATTAAAATCTAGGAACAGGCTCCAAAACCTTTTAACCTCCATCTACACAAAGTTTAACCATGCATGCATTAACAGCTATGTTTCCGTATTCATTACCACACTACTATACTTACGAGAGTGCACATAATTCATACAGGAGACATCCTAGAGACCAGATGTCAGATTTTTCATTGTATGACATGTGGTTCATTTGTTCCTAAAGAAAGAGAACATTAGGTTTATTAACTAAGACAGTGTTCTACTATTGCAGGATAATCAGCTACTTTTCAAACCTGAATTCAGCCATTGCTTACAGGGGTTACTTTTAGGACTTCACCTCAATTAACCTCCGCAGCAACTCTTACTAGCAGTATGTTAAGAGGTTATGGCAGTACAACAACACTGTAAAAGACTGAAGTGTTGCACCAATCTTCAGTTGATGCAATTCCATATTTCAGTCAACATTAATCTTTCCCACACAAAATGCCCCACATCAGAGAAGTAACACATCCTTATTCATATCCACTACAAATTAAAATCCTACCATCAGAAGGTAGTTTAATAAGCTCCTTACCTTAACATTATGAAACAAAAGCACTCTAGCTTCCCTGTTCCTTTTCAGGAACAACAGACTCCCATATCTCTCTAATATGCCAAGAACACATCGAAACTTAGAGTGGAGAGTAACTTTAATTAGAAGGCAGTGATGGTGTGGGGAAGAAAGGAGATGAAAATAACTGCAAAATAACTTTGTTTCCGGAAGAGATACACTATGAGAAGAGTCACCTGCATTTAAGACTAGTAACTCTTCATTAAAACCTCCCAAATATTCATAGACTCTGAGACCAACACTGCAGAAAACAGATCTTGGAGGGACAAAAGGGAAGATAAAGCACAGAAGGGAGGTCTTACTGGAGACATGTAATACGGAGTTCCAACAAATGTTTTGGCAAAGCTGGTGTCATGGTGCAATATCCTAGCCAGTCCAAAATCTCCAAGTTTCACGTTCTGCTTGCTATCTAGAAAGACATTTGCTGGTTTTAAGTCACGATGCACAGTGACTCCACCATCGCTCCGTCTGTGACATTCCTTCAAGGCCAATGTCAATTGAGTCAATACTCGGAGAACAAAGCTTTCTTCCAAGTAATGCCTGAAAGATGAACACACTGTTTAACAAAGGTATTCTCTAAGCATACATCAGCTTAAGTAGTTGCTGCCAGCCTTAGTTCTGTAACTTTTTTAGTAATACTACAAAACATCACTGAATCAACCCCAGCACCTTCATAGAAGGCTAACAGCAACAGGCATCTACATATACTAATTTAAAAATGGGAATAAAAATTAAAAAAAAAAAGAAAATCACTCCAAATGTTGAAACACATGTAGACTTTTTTTGCAGAATCTCTGTAATATTTCCTTCCTCCTTCAAAGAGTCTAACAAATACATTTCCATTACTTACAACATAAATATCAATTTGATGCTTTTATGATGAGATCTGTTCCTTTGGTCACTCATAACAGTATATTGTCAGCTGCTTATAACAGGCAACATGCAACGGAGCCAAGATAGGACTGGTTTTCAATAAAACCTTCTTTAAGTGAAAACAATGATGTCTGGGGACAGCTGCTTTATCATCTTAGACTATTCTCATAAAGTAGAGCATGCAGCATCATACACTTGTTTAACTTAAGCATAATATCAATTTTCACATTCTTAACAAGTAGGCTGCCAAGTCTAAGATTAGACTAAGGTGAAGTCTTACCAACTTGGTATCTCCACAAGCTTTATATGCAGGCACATAAAGTAGCTTTTAACAGCATGTTGAAAATCACTTTTTCATTTCACGTATTTTGGCGTTCCAACAAAAAATGGGGTACAAGTAGTTTCACTGATGGGCAAACCAGAGGAACCCCCAGATGAAGCTACCTATCTGCAAGAGCTATGACTTGCTGGTTTATGTTTTCAACTGCATACATAGCATTGCATCCAGAGACCCTTCAACAGCTTCTGCCTCATAAGGCAGCTCGGGTTTTGTACTATTTATTTCAACATAAACATTGACTCAGTTGGCACATTCATTAGTGCAATCCCCATCAGTGCCATAATTTTACCCAAAAAACTTTTCACATTTCAGAAGAGCTGCTGGGTCCCGAGGATTAAACCTGAAGGTGTTCAGAAGCTATTACAGAGAGACACGTTTCATTTTTCTCGTGCTTGCCCAGGACCCCTCATGCCAGATACTCCCAAGTGGCCACCAAGAGGTTTCACGTGCCTTTCTTTCGTGCACCTTGCAATTAAGCTCGCCAGGTCTCCCCCGTCGCAGTACTCCATCACGATGTACAGAGTCGTGCTGCTTCTGTCGATGATCCGGTCGTAATACCGGACGATATTCGGGTGCCTCAGCTCACGAAGCAAGTTCACCTCCGAAACGAGCATTTGTTTCTCTGCCTCGGTCATCGAGCCATAGTCAAGCTCCTTCCATACCAGGATCTAGGGAGGCAAAACAAGACCCCGTGGAACGGCTTACACGCAAGCCAGAACTCTGGAGAAGAGAAGAGCTTTACAAAGCCACTCGCTTAGCGCAGAGAGCCGCCGGCACCGGCCTCTAACCGACAGCAACGGCACGCTACGGCGCCTCAGCCCCCGCCTCACCTTGCCGTCGGCCTTGCGGCGCACCTTGCGGCACTTGCCGTAGGACCCGGCGCCGATGGTGAGCAGCACCTCGTAGTCGTCGGGGCGGCCGGGCATGGCGAGGCGGCCGCCGAAGACTGCCCAGGGAGGCGGCTCGGCACCCGCGCCGTTTGAACGCACCGCCCCCCCCTCCCATTGGCCGGGCTTCC
>VZZY01015302.1:658718-753485 GCA_013400335.1 Eurystomus gularis
AGCCCCTTTCCCCGGCGATTTTTCCGGGAGAGGGCGGGCCGTGGGTATCCGTCCTCGCCCGCAGACCGGGTGAGGCGCTCGGCGGCCTCCCGGGGTTCCGCCAGCCCGATGGCTTTGGGTTACCTTTCGTTCAGGGTTTCTGAGGAGAACGAGCTCTGGAATTACCAGCAAACGAGCTTTTGGGGTTATCCGCTTCACTATGACGGGCGGGTGGTCACCGGCCTGAGGCTCCCAGCAGCAGACCCGGAGCCGGTGGGTGCGTCAGGGCTGTCCCCCTCCCTCCCCTCGCCACCCCGGTGTCAGCAGCGTTGGCACCTTCCAGGGTTGGGTAAACCGTGTGGGCATAAATAAGAAACAGACTCGTAGCTCCTCAGGAAGAGACATTTTTTCCAGTAAAAATAACAGTAAGTTATCCCCTTTCCTGAAATACATAGAATCATTTAGGTTGGAAAAGGCCTTCAACAACAACATCATGTCCAACCATTGACCAAACTCTACCAAGTCCTCTGCTAAACCATGACTCTAAGCATCACATTCACACGACTCTTAAATGCATCCAGAGATGGTGACAACCACTCCCCGGGCAGCCTGTTCCAGGGCTTGACAACCCTTTTCATGAAGGAATTTTTTCCTAATACCCTAATATGAGGCCTTCTCATCATTACTTGTTACTTGGGAGAACAGGCTGACCCCACCTCTCTAACAACCTCCTGTCAGATAGCTGTACAGAGTGATTAAGGTTTCCATCTGTTGAATAGATGCCATTAGAAAACTGGAAGATCTTAACAGAGATTTTGGTATTGAGAGGTGTTAAAAATCCTCCAGCTATTTAGAGTAATAGAAATTTCTTCTGGAAAATTGGCTTCAAAAGAAATGAGGAAAATTCCTTATGATTCTTCAATAAATTATTCATTAAAAACTCTGAAAGTCATGGTGGCTTTAGCATTAAATCATATATGAATACATGTGTTGTCACAAGCAGCTTTTGAAAATAAACCAGATAATCTAATGGCCTAAAATGCAAATTCGACAACAGGAATGCATGGGTCCATATCCCAAAGTTAAACCAGTAAATATTATGGTTACATTACATGACACTAAATAACACTACAATATATGAAATAACATGACAGCAATTTTAAGAAGCATGTAGTGTATTTTCTAGCTTTCTTTAGGATAATTCTGGAGTGATACCAGAGTGCACTTCTGGATTAAGTTTAATCTCTCTCCATGTGGAAGTGGCTGTGACTGAAGCAAGAACTCCTAGTTCTTCAGCAAAAAATTGCAATACACTTGTATAATGCCTGAATCAGGTGCAAAAGGGAGCAGCTGTATTTGTTAACCTAGAAATTCAGCAATAGGACAGAGTAGTTTCTCATGTTGCATCTCCACATGGTCTCATTCATCATTTCCCCATTTTCTTTCAGGCTTTGAAAAAGGTTTGAGGGGGGATAGGTGTCATGCTATTACTGAATATTTATGAAATATTCTTATATTAGTCTTTAGAAAAATCAAAGCCTTTACTTTCATCATCAGGACACGCAAAAGCTGTTATCCATTATAAAAATCCTATAGCTTTCTATCTGTAGATAATGTCTATGCAGGAAAAAATGAGCAAGTGAATTATACAGGGTAAGAATATTTTCCTTTTGTTGTTAATCAGTAGCAGGGTTTTCTAAATGGTCATTTCTATCACTGATTTTAATGACCTTAAAATCCTCACATGCACCATTAGCACAGTAAATAAATTATGGCATTATGCAATAAAAATTACAAAAAGTACAGCACGTATTATTCAGGCTGTAAGCTTCATTTCTGGTTTCAGAGATCTCTGTTTCAAACTTCTGTACTTCCAAATTAGCAAAAGGTCATAATGCATTCCCACTGTTAGCAATGGGAGTCTTTCTATTTTTATTGCAAAGGAAATAGAGTAAGTTTTCAATACTGTGTTTTGCCTAGGGACTCTGGTGAAAGTTTCTTTAGAAATGTCATTTTGAATCAGAGAAGTGTCAAAATGTCGTGCTCCAAAACCCCGTAGCACAGTCATTTTACTTCTGATTATTACTTATTTTTTAAGAGCTGGGTAATTTTGAGAAAAATTCATTTCTAAAAGTGGTCATTAAAATTTCAGTAGGCACTCCATTTTCTTTCTTTCTGATTTTCACAGTGGCCATATAAGAGAATCCAGAGTCCAATGATTCAAAAAATATATATCAGGTTTGAAATGGGGGCCCCTTTTGTCAGTTATTGTATTTTCAACTAGTTCAGGAGCAGCTCTTAGATTTGTAGTCTTGAATATACATGTGCTGACTTCAGGTCTTTAAAAGCTACCAAGTAGTTTTCAATCTTCTCTTTATAATATTGCTTCTAATATTTTATTCTGCTTTTTTTCACATCAAATTTCACTAATAATTTCCCAAACCTTAACACGCACACACGAATTGTTCTATAGCTCTCTGACAAAGTTTGTCAATTTCTGTGACATCTGTCATTTGTGCGATGAGAAGTACCTTTTCCCTTCTTCCAGGGCCTAGTTATATGACAAAATGTCAAATGCTAAAGATAAATAACATGGTAGGTAACTTGATATTCCCCTTAGATGTTTTCTTTTTTTGCACATGGAAAAAAGTAAAACTAAATGGCTAACAATTTGCTGTGGGAGTCCAACCCAGTTATTTCTACAGATTAATAGCAAAAAAGTATTGCAAAGCACCGTAGGAAATAAAGTTAAGTTTCTGGCAACTTTTTTTGTTAGCCAGTCAGAGAAAATTGCATGGAAGTACAGGTTCAGAAGCAGAAAAGAAGCTTAATTGGAAAAGTACTGAAAGTAAACACAGAAAGGATGACTAGTGAAAAATAAATGCACTTTATAAAAATAAATGGAAAAATATCTGAGAAAAATTTGTCTTTTGTCTTCAAAGAGGTGAAAGACGTGCAAAATCATAACCCAGGATCTCAGAAATGTGCCAAAGTCTTCTAGCAAAAAAGGAGGAATTAAGTATCTAATATTAACAAGGTAAGAGACCTTAAGAATGCTTTTAAATGACAACAAGGGTAATTATAAATATTGGAGTGACTGAGACATGAGTGTTTTCTTTTAGTTTGTTTATGTTTTTTCATATTCAGTTGCATTTGTCCTTACATGCCTTTATGCATGCTGGGGTTTTTTACCTTACTTTCTCTCATTTGGTCCATGCACAGAAATTTTACATTTACCCAGGACGGTGGTACACAGGTGACAACATTTTTTCCCTAATTTTCTAGTTGCTGACTTTAATGTCCAGATTCATATCTAGGATTAACAAAAAAACATAAAATGTTGGGGTATTAGACAGAAGCACTGTCTAAAAAAAGTACCAGAGGGTAAAATTTCCCAGTATTTTTCCTCTATTGGTTTGGAAGGGAAACAAAGAACATGTTCATTGAAGAAATTCTGCTCAACACAGCTGTGGACAGGACAGCAAAGGAAAAAAATTTAGAAGCATTAATTATAGTGCTTAAGACCATGCTACTTTCAATTTTTTGTAATGTTAGGATTCAAAGCCAAGCTGGACTCCAAAAGTAATGCATGCAGCAGGCAAGCTTCAGTAAGGGAGTTTGTTGCAGCAGCTGTACCTTTATGGTTTTGCATTAGAAACCATTAAAATGAGGGAAACATAAACCCACATGAAATAAATTCAGCAGCAGGTTAAGTTTTTATATGAAGCATTGAAAAATCAAAAAGCTAACAGCCTGTGAATTAATGAGGAGGAAACTGAGGAGAGTAGAAAAGACACGATTTTGCGTTCAGAGATGGGAGCATATGAATACTAACTCCAGATTTGTTTTATCCACTCCTTACATTCTGTAAAGGAATATTTAAGTACAGTACATGACTGGACATTTTGAAAGTATGTAATTACTTAGCTCTGTTTCTTGAAACTAAAAGCTGTATCTATATGTCTTCATATATATGCTAATTTTCAAAACAGTATTCATTTACCTTAAGAACAGAAAGTGCTTGAATTGATCGTTAAGACTACTATTTAAACTAAGAGACTGATTTTTTTGAGGGCATAGACCTTCAAAAGTGAAATTCCCAAGTAAGCTTAAATCCTGAATTCATCAAAATCTGAAAAATTGGTATTGTCTCTAATTGTCTCTAACTCCAATGGGACAATATGTGATTTCTGTTCTGGGCTTGCTTACTAACTCATTGCTGGGAAAGCAGACAAGTTCAGGATCTATGCCTCAATTTCTTCTCTTTTGAAAGGGAGGCAGTATACTTACCTTCCAGATTAAAGTTTAAAGGTAGTACCTCTCAAAGTTTTGACGAAAAATGCTTTAAGTAATACAAAAGTAAATATTTTGCTGACTTGAGCTGCCTAATTTTTTTAAAAAGCAACAATATTAGGGTTTCTTATTGTGGAAAATTCGGTCTCAAATGTTTTTCCATGAATTTATTTGTACTTTCAGATTTATTGGGAGAAATGGTTTCAAGTATGGCTATCAGATCTGTTACTGTCACAGATACTAACCTCCCATGTCTACAGACCCATGCTATAATAGAAACAATAGATTTTTCTTTGCCTTGTTTCTTCTGTAGGAGAAAAGTGCACAGAAATCATATTAAACGTTAAAGTGAACTCACTAATAATGATTACAAAATCAGGTCATTGTACCTGCAAAATGTGCAGTACAGGCCTGCTCTGAATCCGGTACCTTTCTGTACACCCAGAAGGTGGTGGGTCAGTAAGATAACTGTGCAGTTGCTGCCAAATACCTCCTGGCTTATAAGCCACCATGCCTGGAAGGACAGGCAGCAAAGCCTCCAAATGGAAGGCTTCAATATGCTTTGGGGCACTCTTTAATGACACAACAGCTTCTGCAGTGCCTTGATAACTCAGCTTTTAAGCTTGGAGGACAGCCAAGTCCTCTTCAGCTTCATTCAGACCACTTCCTTTGGCCGTAGCACGCACTCACTGACCAAATTTTTAAAACCACCTGGCTGCCAGTGCAGACCCAGTGCCACCCCTATTCCAGTTCTGTTTAGACAAAGGCAGAGTTTATTAGGCCTTATCAGTCCAACATTTTGCATATTTAGTAGCAAACAGAGAAGAGAAAACTTCAGTTGTCTATTACAAGTAGAATACCTGCTTCAGGTATTTTTTTGGTGGTAGCAGATCCCGAAGGAAGCAGATTGCATACCATACCAATCTCAAATTACAATGCCTACTCTTCTTTGGGCACTGCCCATAATACACGGATTTTCTAACGTTAAAGGTTACAAGTGCATTAGATAGATGGGTTAGAGACAGTATTTTCCATGAAGCAAGATCCATAAACAGTTGTAGCAGTGTTTTAAGGGGTGGCACCTGTCACTGTTGGGACTCTTGACAGTATAAGTACATGACATACTGTAGCCCCCTGTACAAACATGCAGAAACCTTCTAGCAATCCTTTGCTTTGAGGAGATGAATAAATTCCTGTGCCAAGAATATCATTTTTGTCTGATGTAATTCACTGTTAGGGAAAAAAGGCCATGTGGTTGCAGCAGAGGATGGGGAGACAGAGATTTTTGGCAGAAGACAAATATTCTGGCACCATATGGTACAGAACTCCCCAGTGTCCCTAAGCTCAAATTATAAGAAACTGTCTGCCTGATTTTCAACAGGAATGATTTGAATTTTGGAGCTGCTGCACAATTGTAACACCCATTGCCTTAGTGGGGTGCCTGGTATGTGTGTTTCACAATCACAGTAACAAAAAAAAAATTTGAAAACAATACAGTTCAAATGCAGCCATCTGGAGTGGCATTTTGCACCACAAAGGCCTAAAAGCCAGTATTTACTTTGCATAGAACTCTCTGGTTCCCTATGGAACCTTAACTGATCATATCACCTATATATTTATATCAGTCACTATGTCCCTTGCCCTCCTAAAGGTTCCAAGAAAATAACTCAGCAGAGAGGAAAGAAACATTCTGAAGCGCTCAACTGTATTATTAGACCAGAGAATCCACATGGATGATGATGAATGGGTATACTGCTGGGAAAACCTTTGGCTAATGTGCGCTCTTGAGACACCAGGCAATCTATGAGATACAAATCCACAGGAAAACAAATGAGGGAAGTGGTGGACTTTCCATTCCTGGAGATATTTAAAAGACATGCAGATGAAGTGCTGAGGGACATGGTTTAGTGGTGACCGGGCAGTACTGGGTTAACAGTTGGACTTGATCTTAAAGGTCTCTTCCAACCAAAACGATTCTATGATTCTATTATTAGCTCCACTGCTTACTGAACTACATGTTTTTTTAATCAGTCGTGTATTATTCTGAAACCAAACTGAAATCCAGTCCTGCTTATATTACAGTAAGGTGATTATAGTGAAGAAGCGCTTTCATGTGGAGAAAATGCCTGGAACTTACAAGCTCTTTAGGCTAATGGAGAAAGGCATAACATGAACTGATTTTCAGAAGACAAAGTCAGATAAACTAGAGGAAAAGGCACAGATTTTTAGCTGAGAGTGCAAGTAAGCTTGGGAGGAGACAACTAAGGTGAGTGGAGATTCCCTGATTTTTTACGTTTACAAATCAGGGCAGTGTTTCTTTCTGAAATATAAACTTTAACCATATACAGATTATTAAGTTCTGTTCATATTAGCAGGGTGAAATTTTCTAGTCAGGAAGCTAGATCAGATGATAGCATGTTTCTCTTCTGGCTTAAGCTTTATGAGCAAGCAAGAGGTGAGCAGTGAGGCTTGTCGAGGAGACCCACTGTCATCAGTGAAAATAACAGAAGGGAAATAACGTGTCTGAAAATAACTCTTTAAAGAACTCACTGACTCAGCATATCCTTCGGGTAAGGCAGGGCCCATCTATTTTAGGTGCCTGTAGAACATTTGGCACTTGACAGATACAGTTTGAACAAATTTTGCTTTCATGCTCAATTGTCTAAATATTTTAAGCTGTCCTCATTTGAAACAATTAATAAATAACAGTGGTTAGACATAAATCTTTAAAGAGCAAGGTGGCCACCTTAATTTTTTTTCCTCACAATTTTAAGCCCTATTTCTGTAGGAGGCTTCCAGAAAGAGGCTTGATGACATTAATAGGACCTCTTGCCTAGGGAGCACCAAGTTCTGACAAGAACTCATTATGGAAAAGACAGACATAATGCGTTCAGGTTAACTGAAGAAAACAGGAAGCCAGCTACTGCAGGCCTGATACACCCAATGTGGTTATGAAATCTTGTCCTATTCTTCAGATTTTGTTCGTATAGAAATATCTTGAGAAGGAGCGCTTCAAAACTAAAGTGTATGTATTTCTTGTGCAACCAAAAATGTGGCTGCCTTCAGTGGGAGTCAGTTAGGCTGTTTCTTAAAACCAGCACAGCTCTTTAATGTAGTTTTCTCAATATTCACAGTGTAGTTGACTTTTCTGTACTTCACCCAAGATCCTGAACACCATCTAGTAGCGACAGCCACATTTACCTTCTAGGACCCCACACCAATATGTTGCTAGACATACATTAAGCAGAGAAGAGGTGTGAGGCTAGGGGTGGGAAATCAGGCTCAGAATGCTGTCATTCTTCAGTAAGCGAGCTAAGGACACCTATGATCATAAATGGGAGAACTTTTTAGAGTTTCTATCCAGCCATAGGCGTCAAGCAGGCTCAGCACTAAGGTCATAGCACTATGACTCATGCTACCCACTTGCCAAACAGTAAGACTTAGCTGCTGGTGGCAGGCATCGGAATTTCAAGGTTAATCTTCCAAGTGGAAGAGAAGAAACAGGTCATAGTTTTCCAGGTCAATGAAGCTGTTCCTGTCATGTTTAGAGGAGAGTTATGTTGGCACTCAGCAAATCCAACAATAGAAAATGTCAAAAGCTACCTGGACATATCTGGGACTGGAGGAAGAACCTGCTGCATGAAAGATCTCTACTCAGGGTTGATATAACTTTTGGGGATTATCTGTTTAGGAGGATTATTTGCCATCAGCCCTGTGACAGACCACAGGAGAAAAAAAAGTCACTCCAGCACAGAGTAGTTTTATATCCAAATAAAAGTTTCTGTTGTCAGGCTTTCCTGAAAAGGCTGGACTACACCACCAGAAATTAGAAGCAGCTTGGAGTGCTGAAGTAAATATCTAATAGGGACATATTCACTACAGTTGGCAGATGGACATGCTTCATTTGTCTGTGCATAGATTGGACCCTCAAACAGAGCAAGGACACCTATAAAAAGAGCAGAACTCTCTAAAGAGGCTAATGGCTGTGTGAAGTTTGGAGTGGGGATGAGCTTAGACAGCATACTAAACCAGCATCAGTCCTTGTCATTCATAACTTCATGTTTGAGGGCATTATCTCAGAATCATCTCTGGTTGTCATATAAAATGTTAAACCCACTGCTAAGGATGACTGGGAAACATTGAAAGTGGCTCACCAGTGTTTCACTCCTACTCCTTAATGTTGTCTCAGAGTGTAGAGATTGTTTCTGGGGAGGAACTCTTCCATCTCCTCCCAAGACAGATGGAAGTTGATGGAATGACTCATCTACCTGAAAGACCCCAATGCTCGTCATGAAAGCCTCCAAGCTGATGAAACATCTTCTGTGTAAAAGATGCTGGCTGCCTAGATATCTTCTGGCGAGTGGCAAGCTCAGGCTGCTGAAAGGCCCAATTGCCTTAAAAACCTCTGCTGGATGGCAGGTTTCTGGAGGTAGAGCAACGGTACCCCTTTTGTTCTTTAAGATGCCTTTGTGCTCAGAAACCTCTTGTCCTTCAACCTGACGGTCACCCTGTAACCCTGCTGGGGTTATGGCCATAGTCTTGGATATGTCAAGATCCAAAAGAATGTCTCTGTGACTGCTGCTAATCAGGCCCTGTCTTCTCATGTTGAAGTTATACAAACTTCCTTTTCTTTCGCACATACCCAAGACTGAAATCGCACTTGATCTTTCATGACAATTGTCTAATCATACATCCAATAGTTAGGGATAGTCTAGCTGTTTGTCATGTCCAGGTGGTACATAGCCTACCTCTTGCTGCTGCTGACATGCATTGCAGCAGAAAATGGGAGAGTTGCATGGCTGAGATTTTATACGTGGTAGTGTAGCAAAGAGGTGCTGTCTGCAGACAAGCAGGCATGCTCAGACCATGGTTGTATAACACTCTTCCCAGAGGACTCTGGGTAGACACAGGCTCCTGAGCCTCTGCTGCGCATATAACGATGCCTTGAGCACCATTCTCAGCTGCTGGGCACAGTGACATCTTCCAGTCTCTGACTTGACAGGGCCTTGACCCAGGAGCACTCCTGGGTATGAGCAGTCACTAGCTGATGGATTTGGCCTCGTGGTGCCTATCAAGGCTTGTCTTAAAGGACCCTGAAGATCTACCTGCTGTGTCAAATATCCTCCATAGTAAGCCCCTTCCGCACTTTGCAGTGATATATGATTGGTACTCTGTCAAAAGTCAGCTTGTGGTTATTACTTGTTACAACATGAGCTCTTTCCTACACGGTGCTGCAGGTACCATGTTACAGCAGAAGGTAATTGTTCTCAGCAGCACACACCAAGCAGCTTATGCAAGACAACTATGAGATTTCTATTCCCAGGATCACATTTATTTTCTGAAAGCTACTGCACAGCACAGTTTTAAATTGTCTTTAAAAGAAAGGAAAAAAAAAAAGATGAAGTTGTCCCTGTCTTTTGGGGAATGTATTCCCATTTAAGAAATCTCAGTGCTGGGCAATTTTTTAAAGCATTTCTTTCATCAGGATTATTTTGTGGTGTGGCAGAGTCCCTTTAAATGCTGGCGGTGATTCTTTGCCCTTACCATCTGTCACCTCCAAAACACTCATGGACAACCAGGGTTACCTATCAGCTGTTACAGAACCATCTGTGCAGCCTTTGATCATGTTGTTTTTTCTTCCAGCTTGCTATCATCCTTCTGGAAATTGAGAACAGGAAAAAATGTCGCAGTGATGTTACACAGTAGGGTTATATATTGTTAGTGGCTACAGTACAAAATAAACAGTTTGGAGTAGTGGCTGCTGACACCTCAAGCAGTCCACAGCCCCCGGGTCTACAAAGTTAAGGTGATAACCATTCTTGTGGTATGCAATGGACAAATACTTAAGGCCATTGAGACTGCCTCTGAATGTGGAATCTGATTTCTACAATGCCTCAGTTTTGGAGGGGCTGAGGCTCTGAATCTGAGACTATTTTATTTGTTTCCATTTTGGTGATTTCAGTATCATCTCACACTTAGCCTGAAGCCTGGAAATCTGTAATAAAAATCCAAATTGCAATGTAATTTTATGGATCACACTGATCTGTAATTGCCTTCTCTTTTTTCTACTTGAAAACAGACAGAAAACTTTACTTGTATGTGTATTGTTGGTTGTAACTTGTTTCAAAGAGCCTGATTACTTCCATCTATCTTTTTGTTAGAAGCTTATCTCATCATTAAAAAGGATGAAGAGATATAACAGGCTCTGAGGATCAAAATTCAAGAGCAGCCACACAGGTTACTGATGATTTAAATCAGAAAAATATGATAAATTTCTAGCAAATAGATGCAGGGTTTCAGTGAGAAAAAGAAGCAACCCTGAGGTAGGTTTGCAATGTTAGCTAAAAATAATGCAGCATTTTTTGTGGTCAAATGCATGTTTAGTTAATTAGATCATTTGATTCACAGAATATTAGTTTGAATAAATACAGGGCTCCAGAGCACTCCAGAGCTCATTCCCGTTTGTCCTCAGGGAAGTACCCACACTGTGTAATTCCCAGAGGAGAAAGCAGCTTTGCCTGGGTCCCCGGGGCACGGAGCTCATCCCTTAGCACACACGAGTGCATGAAGTCCCTCACTGGCTGCCATCCTGAGAATCGGCTAATTCAATTTCTCAGCGTCTTCCAGCTTGTTCTCTGTGTTCTTCTAAGTCCTGAGAGTTCAGGCAGTTAATGTGTTCTCTGCTAGAGGTGATTATTATATTAATTAGTCATGCTCCAAAGCTTTCCATGGAATAGACTGAAGCATTTAACAGCCAAAAGTTACAATGCCACCTCCTAGAATTACGTCAAAGTGACTCCACAAATAAAATCTTCGTGTGAGGTGCTCACCACAGAAGAAGTGATTCTCCCTCTGGCCACAGGGAGCCACACAGCTCCCATTATGAAGAAAGCAAAGGAGAGGGTGAAATCCATAAAGTCTCTAAACTCTGTGCCAGGAATTACAGGAGTTGCTCTCTCCTTGAGGTGACTCTACCACCTGGGCTCTCCTTAGCTCACCTGCTCCTGCTGAGAATCTTGCATTGTTTTTAGCCAGGCATACAGAATGCATATATAGCAAACTACTTGTACCTACTTGCTCACAGAGTAATTAGTGCAGACTGTCATCGTAATTTCTAAGTTCCTTTTCCACTGCAATTTTAAGGTCACTTCGCAAGATGGAGAATGACCATTAATCTATGAAGCCTTAAGCAGCAATAGCAGTTGCTTGGCCGCAGAGAAAAATCCAGGTTTTATGTGAAGTGTGTGACTCTTGAACACTTAATTCTCTCAGTACAGTACACCAGTAGCATCATAGACTGGAAGGCCTAATCATTATCTCACACTCCATACAGCCAAGATAGTTCTGGCACTAACGTACAGGTCTGGAGGCACTCAGCTTCGTAGTGCTTTCTAGACAAGACCATCACATTAAACTAATTCAGCACCATTAGCTTCTTCCTCAAGACCTCTAACTGTCTTTTAGAGACAGGACTTATGCTGCATTTTCCCATTTTCTCCTTCAATATGTTTCCAGCAAATCTCAGTGTGGTAATGTAGGGAACTCCAAGAAGAGCTCATGTAGATCTTCAAGTGAGAAGAAAAAAATTAAATGAACCAGCAACTTGATAGAGAGGCATTCAGGGAAAAACTGATTAAGGTCCACTGAGGGATCGGTTTCTCTTGGTTTCTCCTCAGCATATGCTCATCTTTTCCTTTCTCTAGACATATGCACACTACAAAGGCAGAAGCAAACCTCTTTGGGGATTTTAATTCTAGCTAGGCATCTAAATAGATGTTATTTCATTTATTGAGCTATTTAACACTTATTGTCTGTCGCGGTCGGGCGCGCAAGGTCCGACCACCTCCCAAAGGGAGAAGGGTTGAGGGTAAATTGGGACATCTCCCCACCAGGCTCGCAAGCAGACACGGAGACCGAAATGAGTATCTAACAAGTTTATTATTAAATATATTCAAATAAAACCTTATTTACTCTATGGAAATATTACAATATTAAAGAACACCACGCCCACCCATTCACTCCCTCTCTCACCCACCGAGAGATAAGGGCAAATAAGGACTTAATTATGTCAAGATACGACCTGTATGTGTGGATGGTGCGTGTGTGTGCGTGCATGTGCCCTTTCGGCGTTTGGTGATGGTCTCCGTGGAACGGCGACGATGTCCGACCGGCAGACCTGGACTGTTTCCAGTGACGTCAGCAGCTTGTAGCTTTTCTCTCTCTCCTTCTCTTGCAGCTTGGAGTGGCTTTTCCTGGCAGCACGTCTTTTCTGGCAGTGCAGCTTTCGGTGCAGTTTCTTCGGCACCACTTCTTCTTCAATATGGTGCTCCCAGCTTGGAGCAACTTTTTCTGGCAACGTGGCCTTCTGCGGCGTGGCTTTCTGCAGCACGCGGCTTCCAATGGCCTCTTGTTGCAATTTCTTCTTCTTGCTGCAGCTTGCAGCTTTTTTTCTGGATTCTTTCAGTTTTGGCTCGTGGCGGCGGCTCACGGCAGTGGCAACGATTGCGCACCTTACGGCCGGCGGCAGCTCACGGCTTCTTTCTCTCCCCCGGATTCCTAGAGCAGTGGGAGTCAGCAGTTCTGTCCGGCGGCTCTCCGCGGCAGCTGCTTCCTTCTTTCTAACTGCTTAGTTTCTTCAGGGGGCTGCGCTGACAGCTCAGTTCAGTTTCCCCCCCCTCCTCCTCGCTCCTCTCCGGCAGCGGCGGAGGGAGTGGGGGGGTGCGCTCAGCAGGAGCGATGTGCTCCCTTTGTGCAGTGAGGCGGAAAAGAGAGAGTTTGTTTTCTTTTTCGATATTTATGGCTGGCGTTATCTCGGTTCCGGTTTCCTGGAGGATTTATGCCGAATAGATTTATGGGAAATCGAGTTCTTTTGCTCACTGTTTTAATAAGGCAGAAAAAATCATGTGGTCGGTTCACCACATTGTCATGCAATCTCATTTATCGGAGTGTCTAAACACATCCACATTTTGTCTAAGAGATTAAATATCAAGATGTAGTTTGGGCTAGAAGGTCTGCTGCACCTATTCTCACTGTGCTGGATTAAAGAAGGAGTGGTGATAATGCCGTGGACCTGCTTGGTGTCACATGACAAGTTAATTGTTGATCCAGAAATCGAGCCTGCTAATGCTCAATTTCACGCTGTTGTCCCATCTACTCTTCTTTGCTGCTCTCAAATCAAAGTACAGCTGCTTGAAGATGCAGATTTGGTCTGTAAGACTTATGTCTTGGTCCAAACAACTTCAACTCCAAACATCCCCAGCTTTGTCTGAAAGCTGATACTTCCTAAATAAAATGCTCCCTCTGATTCTCTGTTTTATATATGTAGTGGAGATAAAGTATATAGGACTGTTCCTCAGAGGACTTTAAAAACACTCTTTGACCAAATGATATTTGTCATTTCCTTTGCCACTCTGCAAGGCTCCTCAGAAAGCTGAACTACTCTCATTTCTGCCATGGAAGCAAAGGCACCATTTCACTTCCCTCAAGCTAAACAGTGTATGATGGGCAACAATTCAGAACTAATTTGACAGTAATGGAGATGACAACTATTACTGAGAGGTATTTCTGCTATGAACATTGTCATCCTGTCCTTGTTTCACCCCCCTACCCAGAAGTTTTGGTGTTACAAGGAATCTCTGAACAGTAGGCAACCCCATATACAATGTATTCACATATACACTGCTGACTAGGCAGAGCAGCAACTTTGGACTTGACAGCCTCTGTGGATACAAGAGCCTTAAAGTTCCACAAATCTTGGGGATAGGAAACAATCAGCATGGGGCTACAAAGTGCATAAAACACACATGTCCACAGGAAGTGGCAATTCCTTCTAAACAGGACACAGGCATAGAATCATTGACCGGGTTTCACTGTAAGGGATCTTTGGAGATCATGTGGTCCAACACCGTGCTCAAATCATGGGAAATCTAAGGCTGTTTCCATCAGGAAACAGGAATACTATTTATTTTCTTTCTGGCTCTTTTTCCACTAACAACGTCCAAAACAAGCTGGCAGTGAAAGGATGCATTCTGCGTACATAGCTAGGAGAACCAGTACAAGTTGGGTTGTTGGTTTGTTGTTTTGTTTTGGTTTTTTTTTAATTTAAAATGTGCACAATTCCTTTCTTTCTAACACCGGTATCGAGGCAGACTGAATAGCATTGAGGCCAATATAATAGGAAAACCAGACACTACTGGCTACAATCCATACACAGTATCAGAGTGGATCCTCTCCCTGTCTGCAATGACTTGATGTATTAATACATGCACACAGTAATTTAGGCTTTGCAACCCTGAGAATGAGGGCAGAGTCCTGAAATAATGAATGGCCTACGGTGAAGAAAATCAATCTGCAGTCTCATTATACCTCGCTCAAAACAGCCTCACTTCCCTTTGCCTTCTCATTTCTAAAAAGAAACGTGATTTCAACCTACCTTGTGTGAGCTTGGCTCCTACCGTGCCAGACAACCCTACCCAGCAGAGAGGTGTAGTCCACCCACTCTTCTACCATGGCACAGAGCTGCTCCAGGCTCACTGCCAGTTTCTCAGGCATGGCCTCTCCTTGATCCCAACCTGCTGTACGTAATTCTTTTGCGACCTTCCCTTGGAGAGCCAAGCTAAAGATTGATGCTGGAGCTGGCTACTGAAGAAACCCAGATGTGGCAAAAATGCCACCATGTGTGAGGACAGGCCTTGCAAGCAAGGTAGAGGCAGGTAAGAGGGCTGGGGAAAATAGGGCTCAGCCTAATCTCCTCCTAACCCATTGCCCTGACCGTCTCCGGTTAACTCAGAAAACATTTTAGGGCTATTAATATTTTTTACAAACACCTTGGACAGGTTCCTCTCCAGCTGATGAAATAAATTTGTGTAACTTTTAATATCTTAACAGCTGAATTTGTAAAATCAGAACTTAATGCTGTACTAAAGCATTAACACAAAGCCTCAGTTCTATTCAAGTCAACAAGTCCCTCATCTCTGACGTCACTCTGAGTAGCTAGCATAGGCTTATTTTAGTAAATGGTCCTGTATCACAGAGATATAATCTACAAAATCAGTTTAAGTATGATACGTGAAAAACTTCAGGAAACAAGATGATTTCAAGGGGCTTCTGTACATGTAACTCCTACAAGAATAACAGAATTGCCTGGTCTAACAAACAACATACTTGCTACTTCCAGGTAGCAGTTATTTCAGTAGACTACAACCAGATTATGGTGATCTAGCTCCAGTTTTGAGTAAGTCCTTCCTTTCCTTTAAACAAGGACAACAGGAATGTTAGTTGTCCACACGCTGCTGTTAAAAATGGTGAGGCTTGTTTTTCCTGAAACCTTCCCTGTTGGTTTTCCTGTCAGGCACAGTGGCTGTGTGCCACTTCTGTTTCTCTGGGATGAAACGAGCCCTGTCATGGGAGACAGGTAGTGATCAAGATTTTGCTCTTTAGATGGGTTGCAGCACAGAAGAGCAAGATGCTTTCATCAGTAATATCCTCATACATTTATCATGTAGTAATTTATTGCACAAGCCAAGAATTATTCCTCAAATAAATGTAGACAATAAATCCTCTCAAGCTGTTCTATGAGCAACCAACCCAATCAATGCTGGATTCCTACAGATTTGAGTTCTCAGTCTCCTAAACGCTGCTTCCCACCCCATAATAGTAGCTCTGCTGCATGTTCCCCTGAAATGCCCACTGGGCATAGACAGCACATGCCGCAGTTACTTGTGCAGCCATCCACAGGCTGACTGGGTTGTATAAAATGCCTGTATTCTGCCTGCTCGTGGGGCTGTCATGGGGGTCATTAAGGTGGGGAGTCTGCCCTCCGTGTAGCTGCCAACTGCTCAGTAAAAACTCTCTTAGGATCACATTTGAGACTTCTACATGATTTAAATACAGCTGAGTATGGCAAACAGTCTGAAAGCTACAGGGCAGGGTAATAAATACAAAAATCGTCTCTTCTTAGGAAACGGGATGTTTTTCCAATCCCTAATGTGTGGGATGGAAATGCAACACCAAGACTCCCAGATAACCTCTTTTATGGCGATAAAGTGCAATACAATACTCTAAAGGCATTTCTGTGTGTTAAAGGTAATTTCCCTGTGTTGTCATCACAGGCCTGAATCCTTTTTCATGTCCTTGTCTAGGACATGCTTATCTAGCATTTAATAATCTCATGTCTTAATATAATCGTTCTAGATTTTAAAACCTGTTGGGTTTGGGATAATCCAACATTCCTATAGTATATTTTATTGCAAATTGCTAATACAATGGATGTAATTTTTGTCTTAAATTCATAATGAAAAATATAGGGACAAGTTACATTTCTAATGCTTGAAAATACTGAGTGTTGAGCTTAGCTTTAAAGCTGTCCTTTGTTACAACTGAATCTAGCTTTTTAGTCTTAAGATCAGTATTCCATTAAGCCGCAGGCTGACAAAGGAAAGTACAAGAAGCAGCCTGTCTCTTGCCCTGGCTAATTGCAGACAGTCCAAATAGTTAAAACATCTTATTCTTTAGGAGAATTATAGCGTAGTGCATTTGTGCTTACCACGTTAGCATTGACAGGAAGGTCATAGGTAAGTTCAGGTTTATTTCTGAGTATACTTGTACATAAACTAACAGGGAGATCCAGCAAGGCCTGCACAGCTGTGTGTGCACACCAAAAGGGAGTAGTGCTGTTGTGGAAATGCCATAGCAGTAATGAAGTTACCTACCGCAATGTCAGTCAATGTGCAAATGTTGTTTATGGAGGTTAAATGATAAGTTAGTGTGTCCAGTTGGATGTGACCAATGGCTCACCTCAGAAACAAAGGAGCAAGGATACAATTTAAATGGACATTAGGCTTTTATAATGAACTTTTGGGGGTACAAGCCACTATAATTTCTTTTTTCTCTTACACTAATGTGTCTATTAGAAATGGCCTTTCAATCACTTCCTTATATGTTCAGTGTAGACGTACCCTGCAGCACACTTTCTGGAAGTTTCGTATTTGCTTTGCTGCTATATATTGTGTCAAAGAATATGAAAATGGATTCTTAACTTTCTATGGATTGTTACAATTACATGGATATGACTCAGGCAAGATTGTAGGAAGAGACGGTGTCTTTTATTATTCAGTCTAGTAAAATACATTTATTTTCCCAATAGGCCTTTCCTAATGTCTTTAATGGAAAAATATACCATATAGTTATTATGTCACTCCAGATTAACAAGAATTGGCTCCAAAGTGCCCTGCTTAAGATGCGCTGGCCTGCACGGCTGTAAACCGACAGCTTTAATTCAGTAACTTGAGTAACACTGTGACCATTTGCTCTGTGCCTCTCAGAGGTACAGATCACTGAATTCTGCACAGGCCCTGGGGAATCAATCAATCCGGTTGCCTGTTGGCTCACACAGACAGCATAGTCAGCTCCATGAAAGGTTTCATTTTTTAAATGAAAAATTCAGATGAAGATTGCTGCTTTAGCTGTCTGAGATTCAACTACTTGTGAAAAATAGCAATGTCCTCTAATATTCATTGATTGAATAGTACTGGTGCGCTGGAGTGATAATAAAAGTAAGATAACTTGTAATTTTGAGGGAAAATACGTATCAGTGTCTAGAATATCTGAGGACACAGTTTGTGGCTGCATGGGATGTTCAACAAGGAAAGAGGAAGGGTAAAAGACCTACCACAAGATGCAGGACCCCAGTATAAGCCTCACTTGAAATGGAGTTGTTAGTTCTGTGTTTCCGAGGTGAAAGTCATATTGGTCATATTCCAAGGGGAAGCATTGACCTGAACTCAGCCTCTGTAGTTTCACTTTAGACAGAATCACAGAATCTGGTGTTTGTTTGATCCCTCCACAAGCTAATTCAGCATATTTTGCTAGGAGAAAATAACTGGTTTTGTTCTGGATGGGCATAAGGTTTTTGTCAGTGTTACTCAGTGCAGAGCACAAAACACAGGGAGGCAAAGTTACTTGGTAGGCCAGAGGGGCCTGCCTTTCAAGTCTTGTCCAGTGCCAGCCCAGTGGACTGAACACAAGGCTTCGTGTATTCTTTAAATATTGAAATGGCTTCCAACATTTCAGTGTCAAAACCAGCAGCATTCTGATGAACTGGGCCGTTATTTTTCTTCCTCCTCTTCCCTTTCCACATTTTTTAATCTCCTTCTCTCTGCTGGTATACTAAATACGTTTTGAGGTTTCAGACAAATTTGGAACAGTTTCATTTTTAATTTTAATTAGTAGACATCAGAGGACCTGACCCCTTTTATAATAACCAGAAGAGTTGTATAATTGCGGTCTGAGCACTCAAGGTCAAAATATGTTGTTTAATGTACATCTTACAATTATCTAATACTGACTTCATAACACCACAGATGTTAAACTACAAAATCTTCATAACCCAAAGATCTGTTTTTTCTCTATGAACAAATTAAACAATATCTGTTTTTTAAATTGAAAATTAATGGCATAGTGGCATAACACTGCATGTATCAGCAGTGCATCTGCTCATGTTTAGATCTGTTCACGGTAGCAATAATGCTTAGGATAAAGCTGCTTCTGTTTTTAATACAGGATCTGTTATGTCATGGGAAGTTCAATGTCTGCAACACAAGCACAATTACATAACGGTGCTTCACCCACGGTATCTAACAGTGAGCATTAGTCAACAAGGATGAGAAGCATATGCTTATAGGGATCAATGTTCCTGTGAACACACTGCATCACAGATATGAACAGACACCCCCATGAAAATCGGTCCAAGGAGCGGGTGACCTGGTTTTCTTAAGATGTTGTTCTCAGTCTCCCTAAAAGTAAGAACGAGATCATCTCTGTTTGGTGACGCTAATCTGTTTTCAAAGCTTGATACGATTTGTCAGAGGAGGATATTTTACCGTTGTAATAGCTCTTAACTTCACAGAATCACAGAATAGTAAGGGTTGGAAGGGACCTCTGGAGATCATCTAGTCCAGGGGTCCTCAAACTACGGCCCGCGGGCCGGATACAGCATTCTTTTTCCTGTTTTTTTTGTGCGCTACTTCAAATAAAATATGTGCAGTGTGCATAGAAATTCGTTCATTTTTTTCCAAACTATAGTCCGGCCCCTGACATTGTCTGAGGGACAGTGAACCGGCCCCCTGTTTAAAAAGTTTGAGGACCCCTGATCTAGTCCAACCACTCTGCTAAAGCAGGTTCACCTAGAGCAGGTTGCACAGGAACATGTCCCGGCAGATTTCGAATATCTGCAGAGAAGGCAACTTCGCAACCTCTCTGGACAGCCTGTTCCAGGGCTCCAACACCCTCAAAGGAAATAACTTTTTACTCATATTCAGATGGAACTTCCTGTGTTCCAGTTTGTGCCCATTGCCCCTTGTCCTATGGCTAGGCACCGCTGAAGAATCTGGCCCCATCCTCTTGACACTCACCCTTTAGATATTTATAAGCATTGATAAGATCTCCTCATCACTAGGAACTGATTGTGTTTTAAACATTACCCAGTGATGTAGTCTTGACTTGTTTTTGGTTTGATTGTGCTTGAGCAGTACTCTTCCACAGGGCATCTCACCCAAGGTCAGCAATCAGGTGTCCCAACTTCAGCCTCAGGCTTTCACTTCCCTCCCTGACACATCTTTTGTTGAGAAAAAGCCATTCCACAATATAAACCAGGAACTAAACCTCAGTGCATTTGCTAGCCCTAACATTTGCCCTATACATAACTAATGCTAGTCCTAGATGCCTAATAGCCTAAAATAAAAACATTAAAAATAATGTTTTATAAAGCTGGGAGAAAAGACTTTCCAGTACAATGCAAAAATGCAATGCAACCCTCACATCATGTTTACTCATCACTTGAAGCAGCTGTAAATGTCACTCTTCTTTTTAATTTTGCTACACATGCACTTACTGCCTTTTCTTTCCACTTCTATGCAAATGTCAAAGCAAAATGCAATCTAAATATCCTTCTAAGTCTTTCTTGTAGGTACGTGATGTGGCTGACTAGAAGCACAGCACCTTCCCACCTCTTTATTTTCCATGTTTTACAGTGCAGTCCTGCGATAATTAAATGAGCTTTCTTTTCACGTAGGGCTTAAGCATGAGCCATTACTTAGCTAAGAATCCAGAGAGAACATCAGCAGTAGAGTTCTTCCCCAGCTCTGGGATGTCATGCGGGCTGGGAGAAAATAAGGCTAATAAGACAGCAGCTTCTCATTGCCTGTTTAGCTGAAACGTTTATTGTAAAATCTCTTGGTCACTGCGTGAGCACAAGCTCAAGATCCACAGCTAATGGTCTGAGAAATTCCTGTTTGGGCCAGCACAGCCAGCGGTACAGATCTAAGCCAATGCCACAGCAGCTTGGGCCTTCCTAGTAAATCTGGTTGATTGTCTATCTAGCAAATACCTGGTATCTACCACAAATCATGTGAATGTTACGTATTTAGTAACTTTCTACATCACCAGAGAAAACCAATGACAGCAACCCCTTTGAAAGCTCTTTTAAAATAACAAGATGTCCCGTCCAAAAATCTCAGCGCAGATGCAATAATCCTCTTATTTATACATCTCCTTTTGGAGGAGGTGAAGGACTCTAACATTACGGTACTGGAAACTTCCACTGATGATGCAAGTTGGGAGAAAGATAGTGTCCTGAAGGACTGAGGTAGCAGAGCCTCTGCAGAACCACTGCAGGCAAGGTAATACTGTCATTCTGCACTATTCAGATAGCAAGGTATTGAGCAGTCCAGGTGCAGCGGGTGGCTACGAGCTGTGCTTTTAGAAATGTTCTCTAACCTTCAAATGAAAATTAGATAAGAATAGCAGGTTTCTAGCTGCAGCAGATAATTTCTGGAAGGTTTTTATATCTGGGCAGTGTTTAGCAGAGACTTACCATCTTAAAGGAACTGTGGACTTTGCCAAAAGTCAAGACTCTCCCATAGGCTGGCCTGCACAATTATGTTTGTGGCAACTCTTTTGTTTGGAGCACCAAGAACAAACAATAGCCAGCGAGCAGCCCACAGCTTTGTGCAGAGCTGAAACCATCGTTTTATCCTTCATGCTAAACTTCGGTTTCTCCATGTGCACTTAAGCTTCTTGTTTTCAACCTAGAACAGGATCCTGGGCATGAAATAGCAACCCAAGCATTAGGTCACCCAGGTCTTAGTACCATGGGGATTTGCTTGACAGAGGAAAGAGCGGCGCAATGCAAGTCAGACCCACTTTAACTTATGCTGCCATTAAGGCCACGTTCTGATAAAGGAAAATCCTGATCTATGTCCTATCTGAAAAGGTAATATCTAAAAGAGACTAAATTATCAACTGCTAAGATAAATCCCTATAGGATATAAGGACTCAGCCTACTTTTCCAACTAAGAAAATATTTTCACCAGAAAACATTTTGTCCATGCCAGACGCTTGTATTTCAAATGAGTCAACCAATTCATGTAGCATAGTGGGGGTGCACTTCATTATCTTTTCACCCCCCTGGAAAAACGGACTGGAATACAGGGACCTACCAGAACGCCCCAGTTTTTTGAATCACATATCCGAGGAAATGGTGCCCTTGTGAGACCCACTCATCCTGAAAACACACATAACTTTGGTCAGTTAGGCATAAAAGTAAATTAAGTATGAAAAGTTTTATAAAGGTTTATAAGGACAGGAGAAAGAGTCACACTTCCCTTTTCTGAACCTAATCCTGAAGACACTCAGGGGCAGGTATTAAGCTGACAGTCTGTAGTTGCTGGGCCCACCCACTTAACCTGGCACATCTTTTCCAGGCTAGGTCGCATTTGCAGAGAGACCCCATCCTTTTCTGAAGGAGATTTAATGATCCTATGAAAGCCACTAGTCCCCTTTCCCATCTCTTAAGATCTAGAAAGTTGTTTTGACTTTCCCCCTGATTCGATTCTGCCTCCAGCTTTTTGGAAATGCAAATGTCTTCCTGGCAAAAAGGAGATACCATCTTCCATGTTTGATTTAATTAGTAGCAGTCAGTGCACAAGGCAGGAAAGAGGGTAAGCAAATCTCAGTGCGGAGCCTTTCCGTACAGAGAACATACATTTTGCATAAGCATGTAAATCAACTCCTACTCCTGATGGAAACACGTAGCCAAGACTCCTGCATGCACCTGGTTGCTTGCTCACTACTTTAGTATTAAGTGACAGTTATCATCACAGTAACAGGCCTGGAGTAACTGGCACCCAGCTTTGTCTTCGAGGCACATATTGACAGCAGTGATCTGAGAACACAGGCTACCATTTCAAAGAAATGTGGGGTGGTTTGTTGTGGTTTTTCCCCCATTTTTTAAGAATTGAAATACCACGGTCTTTCCAGGAATAAAGCCTATCTACTGTCTTGCGTACTGGTTCTGGAAGATATGGGTGTTAAAGCATTTTGGATTAACATCATTTAGTCCCTTCACAAAAGCACAATGCTTTAGAATTATTTAATAATTAAAGTTATTTTTATGAGAATCATAATTAAAAACCAATGCAACTCCAAGCATGACAGGATACATTACAAAGAGGCAGAAATGGATTCTCAGTTGTAGGTGATTCAGTTGCCAGGTTTAGGCACAGGAGCCTTATTGTTTGAGTTAGTTCTGGTTTACTTTCAGCCTGTAGCCGGTTAAACTGCTGTGTGGTGCTGCCTTGGGGCATCCTTTAATCGAGTGCCATGTACAGTAATGACAACATTAGCCAGCTTACAGATTGGGCATCTCTTATTCCTTACAACCATCAACTTGTCTTTAAAGAATCCCTGACTGAGTGAAAACATTAAGCTTATATCCCTTTTGCCAGAATATGGCACAGAGGGAGTCTGAGCAGTTGAAAAGCTGCAGTTTTCTACAGCTCTTTGTTGCCTTTTAACAGTTTTAGGCTTCTTACCCCTCAATAGTAGATGATGCAGCAATCAGAAGAAATAAGTATAATTGTTAGCAAAATGTATTTTCTTTCCTTCCTGACTTGCAAACACTGAACTACTGAAAAAAAAAAAAGAAAGAAAAAAATCTTTTCACACTAAATTTCCTAGAAAGGTGCCACACTTGTACATTACCTTGTCACTGTAACACATACTTCCGATATCAAATAAAGGGTTATGGCCATAACTTGGAGACTTCCATGCGAAGCTGTGAAGCAAGGATCTTTTTGAGCCTGCAGTTTTGTTCACTTAGCTGTGGCTCTGGCCTGTCTTACTACGCAGCTTATTCCTGACTCATCTTCTGAGCTTACAACATAGGAGATAAAAATAGATTATTGTTCTATCTAAATTCCCATAATCCTTGTGCTCATTAAAAATAAAGTCATGTAACTGTTCTTAGTCAGGATTGCACTAATTAGTGCAATTGGCACTTCTGACCTTGCGATATCTACCCGTAATGCACTCAGGTTTGCTGTGCTGTGCTGCCTGCATTACCATACACGTCATGTGTAACCTCCATGTATAATGCAAAGTGCTGGAGAGATACATGCAAACTAGAAAATAAAGATCGGGAGCTTCTTGCATAGTACTATGCGGCTGTTCCACATCCTCACCTTTTGGCTTAACTGAATATTTTGGATTTATATTCATATAATAAATTAAAGGGCCACAAATAAAAATCAGATGCCAACTTTGCACAGATTGTTTAGGGAACCAGAGCTGTTCCCCAGAGGGCTCTCGACCAGTGGCTCTGGCATGTTGGTTTCTATAAACACCTGCTTGGGTCTCAAAGATTTCAAGGAGGTACCAGCAGAAGCTTAGTAAACTTCTCATTAAACACCTGAGTGGGGTTTTTTTTGTTTTGTTTTTTAAGGAAAGATATACTAGGAAGTAAAATCCCTGTTTGCTCGCTTTGCCTTATGGAACAGCTTTATCTTTTTAGTCTTCGCTATGCAATAAAATTAAATATGTGTATTTTTGTGCAGGAAATTAAAAAGTATTGGCAGTAGAATCTTTTGCTGTAGGCACTGGCATATTTGCTGCTTGATTTATATATCTTTCACTGGAGTCAGGAAATCACTAATGGTAAATCCATTAATAAATCTAATCCTCTCACCATCAAGCTGTATTTAAATAAGTTATACTGATAGGACAATCAATTCTCTGAACGTTATAATAAAAAGCAGAAGGAACTTAACTATGCAGGTGATGGATCTACCAAAACGAGAAGAGAAATCTAAACAGTTCAGAGAAATCCTCAGTCATGACAGGCTGAGAGGTATATAAAACCGGGAAAGGCAGAGGAAAAAAAAGCTGCATCAGAGACTTTTTTTGTTTAAATATCTCGTAACACAAGAGAGAAGGAACAACCAATGCAAAACCAGAAAATTTATAATAAATAAAGTTTTTTTTCTGAAATAACATGGATGTTTGAAAGAGCTTATAAGTAGCCTGCAGGACTCATTGACCTTCTCAAGCTCAAAAATGTATCCGGACAACAAACCAAAACTGACACTGAGAAGGCAAACTAAAAGGAAAACAGAACAGGGATATACATTTCAGTGGGCCAGGGCATAAGCCAGCTTCTAATGGAAGGGTTAGGAAGAAAATTCCTAAATATAGCCAGGTTAGTCAATGCTTGTCTACTCCAGGGTTCCTTACAATTTTTCCCGAGGCACTTGTCCTGGATATTCTGGGTGTGAGGATAATGGCTCAGACATATCTGGGGCCTGATTCTCTGTGCAGCTCCTATAGCCTGTGTTCACATAATAAAGGAAGGCATTTTAATAGTTACTCCAAATATGAAAATTATTGAGTAGTCTGAAAAATTAGTATTGTATTTGTTGGTATTTCTTGCAAAATCAGGGTCTTTGTAAGCCTGGAACAGAAAACAGAAAAATATTGTGTTGAGAAGTTAAAAGCCTAAAAAAAGAACTGACCATCTAGCTACTAATAAAATTGTAAGTTTCATAGACTTTTGGGCCCAAAACCATCGTGACAATTATTCAGTGTATTTACCTGCAAAATGGAGGTCACAGCCTCCCACTGTAATTAGGCTAAACAGTACCTACTCCTATTGCAGCTGTGTCATAAAATATTTAAGACACCAGTTTTGATTTCAAGACCTGAGGGATGGAGAACTGTACACATACCCACACTGGGGCTTTCCCCCCTCCCTCATTCTGAGCCCGACTGGAGTCCATGACTGACAGCACCTGCTGAGTACTTGTACTTAATGGAATTGTATTTTACGTACCCTTGGATAAACTAAGCAGACCAGACTTTATTCTTTCACTTAAGTAAGTTGCTAAGTTCACCATTTTCAATGCAGGAGAATTACCATCTCATCCATTGGAGGGAGTGTCCTTTCTTTTCCAGAAAGATGCATAACATCTTGTCCACTTCAAGATACAGGTGGAAAAGGACAGCCCCTATCTACGAGGTCTAGGTTTCTCCCCTTCAAATACTTGCTGAGGAGGAAGACCCAATGTGTCAGCTTAAGAGAAACACAGAGATAAGCGAATGCAACAAGAACAGCAGCAAAAGCATCTTCAGTGTTTTCAAACATGTGGAGGGAGAAGGAAGCCCAGCAGCTCCACCTCAGGGGAAAGCAGCGGCAGGCTGGGGTTTCACGGTGCTGCTCTACCTGTCACCTCCTTGCTTGTGGTAGGTGAGGGTTTGACAGAAGTTAATCAGTGGGAGTGTTGATTACATCTGAATCTGAAGCTTCAGCTTCTAACCTCTTGTGTGATGGACTCTGCTGCTCCAGCGGAAATGATTCTTCCCTAAAAACCAAGACTGTGGGACAAAGGAAAAAACCTGAAGGTCCAGGGTGTAGCAAGCAGATGAGATAGAGAGCCATAGCTGAGAGCTGGGAGCATGCGGTTCCAAAGACAAGTGGAGGGAGCAGTGAGCAGCCCGCCACTCCTCAGAGGTGAAGAAAACCTTACAAAGGAACTGGGCAGCATTTATTTCAACTCAAAGCCAGCCGGCCAGCCATGCCTAGCCTAGAAACAAGGACACCGTGGGGAGGGAAAGGCTGGTTTAGGAACTTCCATCTTGCCTAGACATTTTGAGTCAATATTCAGTATATGGTCTCACTAATGCTGTAGACAGAAATCCTGCTGCCCTCTGCTCCTACTTGGCAAATCTGCCCTTTTCTTTATTTGTATGTATTTAATTACGATGGAAACTGGTATGCAGCCATCAGTTGCCAGAAACCATCAACTCTTTTCAGTATCACTGTCTCCTGGGATAATTTATCTTCCTGATAGACATCTACTCGTCGTGGCTACATGACCTTCCTTTTGTTTACTGTCAAGCACACCCTTTATGAAGTGATTTGGCCTACTCAGTGATTTGGCCTCATAAATAACAAACAGGTAGAATAAAAAACTGTATTTAATATCATTTATGAAAATATTGTACATTGTTGAACAGATCTACAGCAATATACTAGTTAGCTGCAAAAGGAAAATTTTCTCTTCAAAAGCAATTTAGGATCAATTGACCTTTTCTGGTTTTTCTCCTTCAGGTTCTCAAGTGAGGTTACAAAACCTCAACTAAGTTCTGTCACGCAGTCATAAGCTGCATTTGCCATATCATCAAGTTTGGTCTTGTAGTTTTGTTCAGCAGAGCCATTGCTGCTTTTTCCCACAGCCACGCTGCTGAGCCTCACCGAGGTTAGCTTATTGTTTACTCATTGAATAGGTCTGGAGTTTGATCTTACCTATCACTGTCACAACATCTACTTTTTTTTAAATTTTCCCAGTATTCCAAGGTAAACTTACAAATCTGTACCTCGCAATCCAGTGAGCTCTTTGTCATCTTTAATGCTCATAGATCAACTATCCCTTCCTGTCAGCCTTTAACACTGGTGCAATAGCAGAATTTACAACAAATCCTGCACTTTTAAAGTGAAAATAGAAGTAGCCTTTATTCAGCTAGCACTGGCTGCTCTTGTTTCCTGATGTATCACTTCTCTTCAGTCTTAATCAAACTAACTGGCTAGCTCGGTGCAAAACCAGATCGACATCAGAAGGGACAACTGACTGAAGAGACCTCTCCCTTATTCCACAGAGAACCTAAGGACACATAGGATATTTGAGTACTAACGGATTCTAGCCATATAAAGACGCTATCAAGAAAGCCTCTTGTTTTTGTTTTTTTTTTCCCCCAGGAGAAGATACCGTGATCTCAAAAGTAAAGGTAACTACAGCACGTAACACATCTGACCATGCCAGGCACCCATTTTTGCCCACACTTCAGACCTCTGGTCCATGGTGAGCCCCATTCTTACAGCTCTGCCCATTACTCTGCAACTTCTTTTAAAAGCCACGTGTTTACAATCAGCTAGTAAATGATGTACTCTCTCTGCATGGCCGACAGGCTTGCCAAGCGCGCCATTTTATAGTACGTTTGAAGCCTGCCGCAGCGCCCAGAGGCAGGGGGAGAAGGAGGGAGCAAAACACCTGGAACTGGAACCTGACTGCAGCAGTTCCCCTGTGCCCTGAGCTCACCTGCAGCGAGCCCTTCCGTACATTTCACAGGGTGATTTTTTTATTTTAAAATCAAGATGTTTCTTTGTACTCTGGAGTGAGCACACGTGACATTCACTTACCTTTTTCATTTGCTCTCTTGGCTGAAATTAGTGATATTTAAAAATACAGAGCACCCCTTCAGAAAACCTGTGACAGTTACCCCTGAGTAAAAATACAAGATAAGAGTCCTGAGAGATAAAAATTTATTTATATCTGATCAGCATGTCATGATATGGTCACAACTCATACAGCTGACATTCTCATAGCCAAAAGAGGGATGTTTTTTCTTTTTAAAAATACATTTTTCTTTCCAGCAGGAAGGATTTTTTTTTTAAAACAAACATTTCATACTAGGCAGGAATTAAAAACAATGGCTTTTTCAATATGACAACACAGCTGGTAAACACTGGATCCCCCACCAGTGTCTCAATATTCAGATTTCAAGTTTCCCCTCCCGCTTTCTCCCTCCCCAATTCCCCCCACCCCTCACAGAAAAACACCACACAGAAAAACAAGACAAAACCCAGAAGGGAAACAAAGAGGTAGACGTAACTACAACCATGGCGCTGTTTTGGAAGTTGTGCAAGATGTCTTACTATGCCCCAAGGAGTTCCATTTTTCTCGGTTATGTGCGGCAGTATTATGCACCAGCAGGTAACACGACAGGGAGCTGAGAGCTAGCGCTAGTGGGAGAGGCCAGGGCCACAAGATGAACAGTGCTGTTCCACGCAATATTGCTTCGCCTAGCCGAAGGTGTTTAAAAACAGACCCCTCTGTATACAAAAATATACAAAATGATCACAGCTTTGCTTGCAAGAAGGTTGGTCGCATCTCTCTAGGGCAGTGGCAAGCCAGGGGCAATGGGGGCCCAGGTTCTGCTCTTGCTGTGCCCTCAGCTCTCAGCAACTTTAAGAGGACTCATTGCTACGCAGTGACCTGCAGAAAAACTCTGCAGCCTGAGCGCCCGCAAAGTTTCCAGCACATGCTGGAGTGAGCGAGGGCTGCAGAAGCTGCTTTCCCTCCTCTTCCCTACTGCTCCACTCCTCCTCTTAACGCTTCTGGCATGGAAACATTTGTCTCTGTGTCCTTCCTGATAAGAGCTCTAATAAGCAACATTATCACAAATTAACAGTGCTGCTGTATAGTGAACCAAAGTGTTCCTTTGCTGTTTGTTGTGTTTATGGTAAGCATAATAGACATTGTGTATCTCTTATAAGCACAATAAATATAACCAAAATAAAATAATCTCATCTATCAAGGATCAGAAGCACATGAAATAATCTTGAAAAAAAAAAAAAATCAAGTTTATTTTTGCCACACACACAAAAAAAGGGAAAAGACACCTAATAACTTCTGTAAATAAATGCTGCTTCTGGTTTCTGTCTACATTGCTGAAAGACATCTTGGCTGCTGGAAAGATTTGGTAAAAAATTCAGTGAAATAAATTCAGTAAAACAATTCCAAACGTGACCAGCCCCTTGCAAAATCATCGAGTCTCTGCAGGCTTCTGCATCCATTTTACCATACAAAACAAAAATGCAGGTAACAGGAGGGAAGGAGAAACCTGGAGGTGAAAATAACTGGTATCACAAAAACTAATTTTTATCATACAAGATGAACACCATTGCAGAGTAATTTTACGGAACTAACTCACTTTAATAGGACAGTTGTTCAGTGAATAACTACTTCATTATCCAATGATAAAATAAAAGGCTTAACTTTAAAATGCATAGAACTCTTTTAAGACTTTTTTTTTTGTGTATCACAGCCAGGTAGTCTACAGTTTTTACAGAGAAAAAATAAAGCTGCTCAGAAGTGTTCATGATGTATGCAGACATTTTAAACCAGAGTACGCTTCAACTTTGCTCTTCCAATTCTTCTGTTTCTAAAAAAGTGTATAAACTATCAAATACGCAGTTTTGCAAAATAACCCTTTATTTCATATGGCTCCATGATTTCCAAACAATACAGTACCCCAGATGTATAGTTATTTTGCGTGATTGTATCAGATCACCAAAAAAACCTCCAGCTGACTATGAAGAGAATGCACCCAACCCCGGTGTCAGGATCTGGAAATCCCAGTTTTAAGTACCTTTGGTCCCAAAAATTGTATGTCAAGGCAAAGTGGAGCAGCTGAATCCTGTCACACACAGTGATCGGTATCTGTATTATCTTGTACAAACAGGTGAAAAAAGTTAACAGCACTTTATGGCAGTGTCAGACAAAGAAAAGTTACATCATTCGTAAAACAAGTGAATCATGAACGGTACCACAGTGATCGTTGCATTTTTACTGCAATTGGATGCATCTTATTTTTGATGCTGGGGGTGGAGGGGGGAGAAGGAAGCTTCTATTTCCCAGCAAGAAAGGGAAATGGAAATCTTGCTTTTCCAAAAATCTGGAGAGAGCAACTTAAAAAAACATCCCTCCTGCAAGAGACATGTCTGTTGCAATTCTTCTTGCTAGAACCACACGTAGAACACAAGAGAACCTGTAAGGAAGGCGAACTCACCAAAGGGCACTGAAGAAAACACCGCTCCTTGTGAATGGGCAAATACTCCTTATGTACTGGGACTCGAAGAGCGGTAATTGCTAAGCCATCAGGGACTTACGTCGTCTCAGTTGTTAACGACTTGCTCATGGACAATTAAACAGAGATGTACAGATGTTTTGCGTGCAACCCTGGCAGAGAACCATCTTTATTCGCAATCCATTTCCATTGCTGTGTTCTCACTTCTGCGTGCAACAGCTTTCAGTTAGCCGGTTTTTTTCTGGGAATTTTTCTTTCTTTATCATTTGATACATTATCTCGTTATATTTCCCCTAATATAAATTCAAACTTGTAGTAATTAACTATTTTGTGATCAACTGTATGGTTCATTAACATTCTTTTCTAACAAACACATAGTGAACTCTTCAGAAGCAGCTCATGGATGGCGCAGCAAAACACCCACTACATCCGTAACACCAGCCAACTGCCAGAAGGTAGAACGGAACTGCAACCGACAGGAATTGACGTTTGACAAGCCAGCCTGCTAAGCTCCAAACAGTCCTGACCAGCACGGTATTTTAGCACAGAATTTCCTATCTATCGTATCCAATTTATGGTTTTCCCTTAATAGAAATTTATTCTCTTTCGTGAAGCAGCACCCAAGTTCAGGCTGGGAGGGTACTTTGGAATTTCTTAAGTCTCATTTCACCGTCATCTACAGCAACTCAGCTGTAAGGAGACACGTCAGGCTCTCTTCGCATCTTCAGTGCATGCAGGAAAGGAGCCTAAGACCTAACGCTACTTACTCACCCTACCAAAACAATAATCAGTGCTTGAAAACAAAGGTCTCACAGTAGTAGGAACTACTGAACAAACTGAAAATGAACAGGACCAGATAAATCAAACGATTATCTGAAACATTATTGTGTCTTACTAATTTCTTTAGGCAGCATGTGAATGCTCACTATGGACTGCAATCCACTGGAAGAAAAAAAACAACCAAACAACAACAAACAACTGCATTTGAAAAAACAATATGCTCTTACATCGAGTTCACAGGGTCTATAAAGAACAACCTCCTGATATAAGTTACTGCTGTGCAATCTGCTTATATAAACTTCCCTTTTTATATCATTCCAGTCTGTCCTAGCTCAAAATAAACCCAGCTGTTCTGTGGGCATCTCCGTGGCTCTGATCAAGCCACCTGATGGAGGACAGCAATAAGTAGCTTGCCATCTGCATTCTGCAGTTCTGAGAGTCCGCGTATGCCCACGCACAGCCGACACGACCACGGCCACGCTAACGGCGCCGCGCTGCCCCCCTGCAAAACAGCAGATTAAATACATTCGTTCCATCAGCCGTACTTCAACGAGAGCAACAAAAACACTCCCAGGATCGTCTCCCTTTCAGGGCACACTTCTTTTTAAATGGATTTTACGTGACACCAGAATTTCGGTGTGTGACTGGGTATAAAGAGATGGGATTTAGAAACAGTATCTCACCTAAACCACGGAGCTGTTGGCAAACACTGTCCTCTGCCTGCCAGCTGCAGAGACTCTGTTAGTCAATGACGGGGCTCATAATTGAGGAGAACTTACCATGGTGTACACTTTTGCAACCATCCCCACTGCTGCTTCTGGGGAAGAGGGGCGATGTATGTGTTTAGATATTTTTCCATAAGGTCAGGGGAATTGGCCTTGCCTCGTATTTTGTATGCTTTTAGCCTCCCCACCCCAAAAAGGGAGCAGCGGGTAGGTTTTGTACCCTGCCCAGCACCCGCTGTGATTCATGTAGCAGGAGAGGGAGAGAGAAGGGGGATCAATATTGCTAACTCGGAGCCAAATCTACCGAGGGCTCACTTTGTTCTCAGTAAAATCACTCTGTAAAAGGCAGTATGCCAACATCTGAAGTTCTGGCTATCCTGCTTGTATTTAGAGAGATTAGTTTTATTTTAGGAACAGCTCTCTCAAATCTGTGTATAATCACATAAACACAATGCCAACTAGACCTGCCAGGAGCAAGGCTGTACATCAACAGCCTTCCAAAAGTATCCGACGTTACACAGCTGAAAGTGTGTTCTGTTCCAGGCTGCCTTTCAGTTCAACCCATCCTTCTTCCAGTGAGACTTTAGCACGGTGGTGAGCTAATTAATGCTGCCCTCCTTGTACTTATTCAGAGTATTTACCAGGCTTTTTTTGGCTTTTTTTTTTCAGCAGTATCTTACTATAGATTTACGACAGCAATGATACCTATCTTTTCTTTTTAATAAACTAGGTTTTCTTCTATTGCTCCTTAGCAAAACATTAAGATAGTTGGCATTGAATTACTTAAAGTCTCCCACGAGTAAATTTAGCACTGTTGCAACTAGCGGGGGAGATAAAGGCCTCTATAAACCACTCCAAGGTCACCTTGGTTGGATTGCAGTATACAAAATACAAAGGTGGCTAAAAATCACCAGCAGCACCAGCAGACCTTCAGAAACAGCTAGAATTGCTCTGGCTTCCAACGCCTGACAAATAAAGCTTTCCCCTGCTCTCTGATTTTCATGTCTTTCCTTCACTGTATTTTCACCTTTAAAAGTGCATTTTGAAAACAGATAATGACCGTTGAGATGCATTCTGAACAAAAAAGGGAAAATAACCCGAGTGACTTTATTTCCCAAGTCTTCTCCTAATACGAGATAGTAGTAGCACACAGACTTTGGAGAGCTGATGGCAAGACCACAGTAGGGATGGGCCGGTTCATCAAATGTGGACAGCTTGTAATCACACTATGACGCTGCAATGCTTTTTTGAGGACCGATTCCTCACAAGACACACCTGACACTGGATCTTATTTGGGTCTTTGTTTTAGATCAACGTGTCTAACACAACAACTGCTGACTGCGTAGCCGCAAAGATACCGCCACCGGCTCTGCCGAGTATCTTTGACTCCAGCACAATGAGCTGCGATAAAGTACAAGTTGTGCAAATGAGGAATCTCTACCACACCGATGCTGTACAGACTACTGAAGAGACAAGTTGCTGAGTTTTCTGAGCTCTAACTACAATGCCAAGAAATACTTGTGGTGACAGAGCTTTCTTGTCACAGACATTCTTCTATGGTGGTTGTACGACTGCACCTTTTGTCCAAATGCTGAATTTGCTTAAGTGTGGGTAAGAGTATACATTTTTAAAAATACAGACAATTCTTAAAATAATACATCATCAGGTCACTATGTTACTGATCTTCACTTTTAGTGGAGTTTAAAATTCCCCCAAGGAGAGGTGAGAGTCTGTCCAGTATTTTCCTTTACTCTTGACTATTCACATTTGCACATACAACATGATACTCCTTCGCAAGAGCCTGGATTCCTGTTGTGTCCTCAGGTCCCGTTCCACTTCTAAAATAGGCAATGATAAAAATACCGGAAGATGCAGTACCACATGCCGCCTGACAAAAATGCAAGTGATTGTATGCCGACGAGCCACAGGTTACTGAGGGTCATCTCCCGAGAAATTGCTTTTGCTTGACCCTGCAGCGGAGGAAAAGCTCCTGAAAGAGAAAAGAAAACACATTCAATGCTTCTGCAGCAGGAACAACCTTAACACATGAGACTCTACCGTCGCTGCTTGTCCCACCAACGGCGCCCATAATGGTTCGTTGGTTACTTCTGTAATATGCTGATAAACTTTCAAAAGATTCTCCAGCACTTTCAGTTCTCCTTGAGAAAATAAAACCCACACCTTTGTCTTGATCATTAAAACCACTATTCGTTTCATTTGGATATAAGCTTTAAACCAACTTCAAAGCATTCCTTAAAAGCAGCTATCCTCATGGTATTCAACCTATGCAGGGAGATCCCCCTGTCAGCCAAGCGTTCCGTGTTATTTCTGAAGTTCTCTTAACGTCGGTGTGATCAGATTGAATGGATTCTACACTGAACTTCACAGCCCCTTGGTAATCATTTTGTATATTGTGAAGAAGGAACACACGTACATTCTCAAGGTTCCCCTTGAAAATAGAAACACACACAAGCACACCTTTTTTTTTTTTAAAAAACCATCAGTTCCCACATGTTGTTTTAACGTTCCTTGGCCAGTCAATCATACAGACTAAGGAAGCGCTGTAACGTGCCACACAGTTTTCCACAAAGATTTTACTGAAATGCCTGTTTAGAGAAAGACTGGCAGGAGATACAGCTGACAAGTAAAAAATTCATTTTTCCCTACTTTGACTTTTTCTGACTTACAACATTTAATTAAGTGTGTCGGAATACATCAGAACTCTATGATCATAAACAAACTTCATCAGCATATTAAATAACCTGCCTTACATTTTACTGAGATGCACACAGCCTAGATGATATTATTGTTATTCCTGAACAGTGGCTATAAAAACTCTAAATATACCCAAGAAGATGATGTACTTGCTGCAGCACTATGGAGTCACAGCTACTCATAGAAGAAGAAGAGATGAATGATTCAAAGAGTAAAGAGAAAACTGTCAAGTTTTAATCTGAGGAAGCACGCAATTTGGGCAATTAGATACCATCAGCAACTTATCTCTATGCTTCACATTTGCAATCACTGGAGGAATTGCAATCAAGCATTTAAGACAAGGCTTTTCTTCCTGTGTGAATGCTTTTAAATAAAAAAAAACCCCAAACCAACAACAAAGCAAAACATACAACAAAACCAACCCAAACTCCCTAAAGAACCCTTTGATGAGTCCCATCCTCCTCTCACTGATCGGTATTTTCACACACGTACAGATTTGCCACACCATTTATTCCCCGGCAATTCTGACTGCTAAGCTTCTATTTGTCCATCCTACCCTACACTTGTTCTTCCACGGCTCATTTGTTCTTCTGCAACAACACTGACCTTTGGTTTCAATAACCTTCCTTCTTCCTTGGTACAGAGAGAGCAACTGTCTCATCCCCCTCTCCCAAGCCAACCTGTACGTACCAGAGAAAATCCTTCACTTTCCAAGCTGAGACAAGCCAAGCACTTTCAGTTGCCCTTCACAGAAATGACTTCTCCTTCCCCTAAGTCATCTTAGCACCTACTATCTGTCCCTCTTCCCAGTTCAAGTCATGTTTCTTGAGCGGGGATGACGGACCCGTACGCAGAATTTCCAGGTGAGGTTCCAGATCTGGCGCACTGAAAAGTGTTTCCATGGCACTGGTGAAAACCCTCTCCTGCTGCCCCGTAGGGTGACATTGCTCACTTGTTTAGTTACATCCCACCAGCTGGCCTGCGATCAGAGGAATGAGGAGCACGATGACTTCGGTATACAATTACTCATTTCCAACTGATAAGCTCCTGGTTTATAGCCTTTTTTTTTTTTTTAATTAGACTCCAAGTACTTTTGTCCTGCTAAATGTAATCTCATTTGTGTGACTGGGTGTTCAAGGTTATCCTGCTGAAGATATAGATATAAATACATATATTTTTATATATAAAGCGCTTATCAAATCATTGACAAGCATTCTTTGGAACCGCTCGGATTGGAGAGGTGAGAGCAGGAGTCAGAAAAATAATGAACTTGCCAATACAAGCTTTCTACTAGCTGCTAAAATACAAGTCTTTGTGTTGTTTACACCTATAGATATCAACTGTAAACTGGTCTGATTTTATACATAAAATGCGTAAAATGCACCTGTAAGAAAGGATGGGACAGATTCATATTCAAATTTTAAGAATACTTTTTTTGTTGCTTCATTTTAAGAAGTCTAACGTTACAGGTTTTCTCCAGAGCAGTTCAAGTTCCTAACACTTAGGAACAGAGCAAAAAGAAAAAAGCTGGTTTAGGCTTTGTTTCTTCCTCTCCCCAAACAAAAATATGCTAAAAGAATGTATTCCTACTGATATCGTCAATGAAAACTAATTTTACAATTTCACACAGCATTAAAAGTTGTTCCAGCTTTATGAACTGAGACAGATTTCTAAGCAGCGTGTATTTTAAAAATGAATAAATATTTAAAATAAATTAAAAAAAAAGCTGAAACAGCCCGAAGTCTTAAAAACACGGCAACTGAAGCCGAAGTAACACGCCGATACAGAGCCAGTCCTTAAGCAGCTCTGGGGAGTCCCCTCGCATTCCGCCTCAGGACTTCTCCAGGAGGTTCCCAAAAACTGTCACAGCGCTTCTGCAGTCAGTCAACAAAAGCAATGCAAGCCAGTCCTCAACTTTATCCAATATCCTCAACAGCAGTAACTTTAAATTATGCTAATTTATGCCTAATAAGGTCCCATGTCATAGCATTTACATTTAAAATAGGTCTTATTAATTCATAATGATTACATTGGCCAATTGTAAGCAATTATCCTATTTTGAAGTGCATTTCAATGAATAAATCTGATTATATTCATTATACTCTCAGAAATTCAGGTCTAGTTAGATTTTTTGGGGTATGACTAATTTAATGTTATTTCTGAAATAACATCTCAATAACAAGAATTCTTTACCTCCCGTTGACTACACTTGGAGTTTTAAATAGATTCACAAAGTTATTTCTCTAATAGAGTCCAAGAAATGCATTTGGGTGTGATTTATAGAGCAAGGTCTGACTTTTGCTACCAACGATGACTGACTGACTGACAGCAGTATTTCATAAAACATACAGCTCTGGGTTGTTAAAGAACTCTATTAATCTTTTTAAGCACAATAAATTAAGCACTCGGAATCAAATTAAAGCAGTATTTGCAATAACTCCTCTAACAGAGGGAGCATCTTTGTTTAACATAGGCACTCTGGAATACTAAACTCGGTTGATTCGAGAGACTGAATATTTTTTCCCCCTTGACAACTGTGATACTTGCTAATGACAAGATTATTTTTCTTCAGAGACAAGTCGCATTATTTCATCTGGAGTCTTCCTCCTCAGTCTGTGTTTGATAAACTTCCTTTCTTATATGTCAAAATAAACCTCTACTTTTTCCTCTCTGGATTTTCTTTTTTATGATGATGAGTTCCTCTGGTTTGTATTCTGAAGACACAGACACACACGCACAGGGCAGATGACACAGTGCACTATCAACTGGATAGACAAAAAGAGCCTTGAGGAAACACTTCTTTAAAGTATTGACCTGGTATTTTGAATCACGCTTGCCAATATCCCTTCAATAACGTTATTAATGCCTTAAATTTCTTTTGATTGCTCTGATCCTTTAACGTTGAAAGTGTCTTATGACAGAAGCGACCCTCAGTGCCTCACAGCAAGGGGGCCGGTACAGACAGCACAGGGCTGCAGAACAAGGCTCCAGAGACTCTCTGCTGTGGAATTCCTACAGACCTTTCCAACCATAGCATCCTTCTGTTTAGTCAGCAGAAACAGAAGACAGCTATGGTTTTGGATTAGACCTGCAGACTACGGATATCAGTTTTATCTAACAGTACAAGTGCCAGAGGAACAAGCTAAACAGCTGCACAAAGCAGATAGGTTAACCGGCCTCACCTAAGAGTCTTATTTAATCCCTTTCAGTCAGGAATTTGCTCCCTTTAAACTCTGAAGGTTTTATATCCCCTCCAAACTTAACGTGAGCTCTGAATACTTTTGCTATGCATGTAAACGTTCACTACCTCTTTGCATCTTGCTAAATTACTCCATTCAAGAAGTCCCACGGCAGCAAGTTTCACAGCTAACTATATGTTATTGCAGAAAAAAAACCAAAGAGGCTCCATTATGAACGTGCCAGCTTCCAAACTCTGCCCTATTCTAGTGTTACCCAGGTAATTCACCTTTCCTAGATAATTTTTTATCATACTCTTCTGCTACACAAAAAGTAGTAATAATTCTATCTGCTGTATTGGTGTGAAGAATGTTTGCACATTCTTGAACCATTTTGAGGTCCGTGTAAGAACATACATTAATTAAGCACAATTCTCTTTGCTAGATTCCATCCTACCTGTTTCATAGAAATGTGTCAGGAGATCTTCCTTTTCGATGAATCGTTGATATAGCCAGTGTGTAAGAGCTTCAGGCTCTGCAGGTACATCTTTAACTGGAAAAATCCTACCAGAGAAACGAGCATTAATTAGACGTAGGAAAGCCATTCTGTACACAAAGACCAAAACTCTTCCCTTCTGCCGCAGCCAACCCAAAACACAGAGACAAGAGGTCGGTATAAGTGTAACTGCATGGTTCATTCTCTCTCCGAGTCACAGATCCCACAGGCATTACGGATACAGAACTGGAATATTCCAGATGCACACAGCAGACACAGGCATTAGTAGCGTCTATCAAACACTGCACTGCAGCATTTGATAAAAGATACTAAGTTGCTGTTGTTTTGTTTTGTTTTTTTTTAAATAGAAAACCACCACACTATATTACTACCCCCAGAAAAATACAAACCAAGAAGCAATGAAGTTCAGGCGCTGGAACAGAAAGAAATAAAAGACTGAAAAGGTTCATCCACAGTTTTGAAGAAGCAGTTCTTCAACGGGCAGGAGCCACGTAACCACATCACCAAGTACCAACAGCTCTTCTGCGTCCCAGAAGACGAGCCCTCTGTGCTTTTCAAAGCATGCCAGCACCTTTGAAATTTCTAAGGCAGGTTTCACACTGAAAACTGACCATGTAAGTAAGTGTCCTCAAATACTGCTGCTCTATTTTAAAAACCCCAAGGGAAGAATGACTAATGTTTTGGTAATTCTGCACCAAAGGGACAGTTGAGTCACCATCCCTGGATGTGTTTAAGGGTCATTTAGATGTGGTGGTGGGGGATATGGTTTAGGGGAGAATTTTGTAGAGTAGTGTTGATGGCTGGACTTGACGATCCCAGGGGTCTTTTCCAACCTGAATGATTCTATGATTCTATGAAATAGTAGGTCTACTTAGAAAATCCAACATCCAGGGCAGAATTCACTGAGATACATACAAACAGAAACCCCCAAACACCACACCATACCTCACTGGACTTTTTTTTTTCAAAACGGAGTTTCAAGTCTTACAGTAATTGTGCAATCTCCTCATTAGAGCCTAAGTGCCCTTTGACATATACAAGAACTTATATATCCACTGCGTTTCTCTGGGAGGCCAGTGCAGGAGAGATCTGCAGATCAGGGTAGCCTGAACAACTCACGCTCTGAAACAGAAGACCTTCACTGTAGGTTTCTCTTTTCAGGGTCCTGTTTACTCTGTCATTTACACCACGCTTCTGCTTTCGTTAGTGGATTTTTCATTTCATTCTCAACACAGTCTTGATTGATTATACTGAGAACAATTTGCAGTAACACCATGATCACGCGGGCAGTGTCTGAACAGATGTGGGAATGTCAAACTACAGAAAGAAGATGCTTTTGAAGAATGCCTCTGTTGCTATTACTGTTCCCAACGTCTCTGCTTGCTTTGTTGCCAAGTCATTTGTACTCCGTCCTTTCAGTTTGACGCACGGAAACATAGAGCTGTAAATGGACCAGAAAAGCAGCAAAGCATTGCTCTAACGAGCAAAATAAAAGTAGTGGTGCGTCAGCATACAGAGATAACCTCAGTACTACAGAATCACAGAATATCTCGAGTTGGAAGGGACCCACAAGCACCACTGAGTCCAAGTCCCAGCTTACGCTCTTATATAAACATCAGCATGGACAACTCGAACTCAGTAGATCCACAGTTGCTAAAGACATCTGCCCACAATGAGGGCCAAGAGGCACATGAAGAAGAGATATATGTATGTGTACAAGGAGATGAACAATTTTATTCACCAACTATGGCACTGACATGAACTGAAGATAGTTCTGTAGCCTTTGTAGCAATTCTACCTACTTCTTTTTCACCCTGCAGAGTTCTCTGTGGTAAAACCAGCCTCAGTAACCAGAAATTAGCAGCTATTATCTCAGGTAAAATACAGTTTGGAGAAAAGACTTTGGCCAAAGACAAATATTATGAAATATCTGGTGGTCCAGTAAATTGCTCTTGCATACCAAGAACCATGAAAAAGACAATAAAGAACTATTTTATCTTGAAGCCCAGTTGTTGTACAGCAGATTAAAATTAAACCACAGAGGCAAGTAAAAAAAAAACACCCACAGAGAAAGGACCATTTTTGTTGAGTGTATAACACTAAGAAAGACTTGTATCTCTGTCCCCAAACACCACTGAGCTGCCAAGCGCTATTTTTACTCTCTTCTACCTATCTGCTGTGACAAGATAAAAAGACTCAGCAACTAAATACTGTGTTTCACAGTATATTTTTGAAGGACAGACGCTTGCTTATGCAAGTCTGACGATGGTTCAGAACTAAGAGAACGTGCGCGTGGGCTCAGGACCGAAGTCTAGGATTACCTGGCCTCGTGCGCCGTTCCCACCGTAAGCTGCAGATACTCTTTGCCCCCACCTCCACTTCTCAGTTACCTGATGGGTAACAACTCTACTGCTCAACGGCCTAGTTAAGCCTGGTATTTTTCCAAGAATACACCTTCCAGTCTGAAAACATTATCACAAGATCTTACAAGACACTCATTAGAAACAATTTATGAGCCGGCAGTTTAATGGAGTAGCAAAGTAGCGTAAGTGACACCAATACTGTGAGAGCTGACGGAACGCAGTGCGCCGCTTCCCTGCCCGAATCCATCCAGGCTCCTGTACCAACCAATGCAGCGCCAGAACACCTGGATCTCTGGGCAGAAACTCTGCTTCTTAGTTTAAGAAGCGGTCACCGTTACACCCGGTTTACATGAATATTAATGCAGAGTGGGACAAACTGGTTTTCCAAGAACGCTACGCTGGCTGTCACCATTTAGCAATGGTAAGTGCTGGTGTATTTAGAAGCATTTTCACACATATTTTTAGATTATCCAGAGTTATTTTTACAGGCAGAACTTTCCTATTAATGCCTGAGCTAAAGTGTGGATGAAATGTTTTAAAAAAAAAATAATTCTTGAGCTATGGAAACAAGCCCATCCTGTACTAGATAAGGTGAAGCTAAACCCCCCTGTATTTATGCTAAACAGACGGCCAGTGTCATTGTTCTCTGCCCATCAGATGGCTCAGCTGGCATCTGTGTTTTAAAAGAACACCTTCCCTAGGGAGACTGGGTTCAGGAAAGGAAACGGAGAATGTCTGCCCTTACAGGAGTCTCTACACGGACGATCCAAAACAACAGCGGAAAGCCACCGCTCTGACTAGAGCAGGGTCATCCCCAACTGTCAGCTGAGAGGTCTGCCAGGTCTAGTGTTAAAAGGTGCACGAAGTAGTTTCTTCTTTTCCATGAGATATGTAAACTAGTGTCAAAGTGGTCACTGCAGGAGCGTCACCTAGGGTCTACCCCACCTTTGAGTATCCAGCATCAGGAACACCACTAGAAGTGAACAGTTCGCTGATGTCCTCAGGAAAATAAAATGCTACCACCACATAGAACTGTCCTGACAAGGAACAAGGTCAACATGTAATATCTGAAGCTTCTAGATTCTCTTGGGAACTTGAATCTTTCTATCTTTTGGACAAAACTAACCTTACATTGTGTGAAAACAAGAGCATCTTTGCTCCTGGTGTGGCAAATAAGGACTTTAGTATCACTGGATAACTTCTTAACCAGAAAATTCAGGTGGAATGGAAATGCCTCCTTTCTTTCCTCATCAAGGGAACAGCTGCTTTGCTAGCATCAGAGGGAAGTGGGGAAGGGGCTGAACTTCAGTAAAAGCTGTGCCACCACAGGCTGATCCCCAAGAAGTTAAAAGTGGTGGTGGAAGTAAAGACGTACTCTGCTGGGGGACTGGAAAGCTGTCTCAGTAATGAAACATTATCTTCTAGCTGGAGGTTATCTACCTGCAGCTCCAAGGTGACAACGGCTGTGGGACACTCCATATAGCTGGCTTGAGGGATGGCAACTTTAAGCCACTACACAAAATGTGTATCTGTCCCAAACCGGAATATGTTGGCGTAAGCAACAGTCCACGAAAGAAGAGAGGATTTTTAAAGACAGACGTGTTGGCATACATTAGAAATCGCAGAGATTACCTACTAATGTCCATTTCTCAAAAGATACCAAACAATTTTCAGGGATACAGCATTTTCAGAAACACTTGATCTCTTTTAAATGGTTCTTATTGTAGAAACAACCTCTTATTCTGTATTAAAAATTTAAAAGTTCATAGATATCACCTTTAAGTACTAATTGCCTTTCATCATCTGTCCTGTTCTGGGTTGAAGTTCCTTATGACCCCCTGCTCTTTCTAAATCATATTACTTGCTGTTTCAATAACTCTTTAAATAAAACTCCCCAGGATGGAGGTTGTTGATAGATCTCAGGCATGACCAAATATAAACTACTTGCATCAAGAAAAGTGTTTGTGCACAACCAATTCAGCAGCCACAACACAGTCCATCTTATTTATAACCAGGAGTCGAGTTTATTTCAATAAACCTGTATCAATGCAGACACACACAAAAACCTTCCTCAGTAGTTGAAAGCTTTGCTTCAAGAGCAGCACAGCACAAAAACTGGCATGAGAAAGAAAGGTGACGTGGTACTGATCTGCATTATGGAGCAAAGACAGCTGAGCTAGCTGGAAAGAGGGTGGTACCTCCATGCAGCATAACTGCAGCTGTCCTCTGGGGCGGAGGTGACTGTGGCTGGCCCTGACAGTGGGGTCTCTACACCACAAACACGGTCACACAGTGCAAATGCAGGACGTGGCCATACAAGGGCAGAACCCAGCAGGAAGCTAAGGGAAGACCCCACCTCCATGCCATTCTTGACCAAGGGGAAGCTAAGCATCAAAGAAACTTCATACCCAGGGTTTTTTCTAGCTTTTAACTCTTGAGTTTTGACAAGAGAAATGCAGCACGTGGGAAATCTTACTACTAGAGAAACTTGGAGACCAGCTGAGAAACACCAAGTCAGTTAGAAGCGACTCGTATAAGAAGAAAGTGAACAATCCCCAAACTCAACTCACTGTGTGGAAACTGTGGGAGCTGAGAATAGTTGCCAGTAGGTGGTCCTGCTACACAGACACCAAACTGCTCAGCCTGTTTCTCTGGAGTGTAACTGCAGAAGCTAGGCTTCTGGTCAATGCGTGTCACAAAATGACCCAAGCATAAAGCTAAACCATTCTGAGAAGAAGAAACAAGTCTTTCCAACAGACTCATTAAAAGGCAGGTCTCGTAGTGATGCCTCTAGTTAGAGATCATAGAATGGTTTAGTTTGAAAGGGACCTTAAAGATCATCTAGTTCCAACCCCCCTGCCACAGACAGGGACATCTCCCACTAGATCAGGTTGTGCAAGTCCCCATCCAACCTGGTCTTGAACACGTCCAGTGATGGAGCATCTACAACTTCCCCAGGCAACCTGTTCCAGTGTCTCACCATGCTCATAGTGAACAACTTCTAATTTCTAATCTGAATCTCCCCTCTTCCAGTTTGAACACGCTACCCCTTGTCCTGTCACTACAAGACCTTGTAAAAAGTCCCTCCCCAGCTTTCTTGCAGACCCCCTTCAGATACTGGAAGGCTGCAATAAGGTCTCCCCAGAGCCTTCTCTTCTCCAGGCTGAAGAAGCTCAATTCTCTCAGGCTGTCCTCATAGGAGAGGTGTTCCAGCCTGCTGAACATCTTTGTGGCCCTCCTTGGAAGATGTCTTGCACCCACCAGCCCTTTTTCGGTACCTACTGCTTTAACAGATTGGCTGAAACAACCCTCAAAAATGCCAACACTGTTTGACCTGGAAAAAGTTAATTAGATAATTTCCTTGAGTATTATGTTTCAGAGAGCAAACCCAGTTTTTCAGCACTTTCCAATGAGTTTTCACAGAAGTCTGTCAGGGTCAAAAAATTATTTGATTTTTAGAAGGGTAAATTCTCACACCTTCGTGTTTTGAAGAACCTGAAACCTGGTAATTGGCCTTTTTTCTAGGGAAGTTTATTTTGACATCCTGAGGAAAATCAGGCCACAGCTTAGCCTAATTATGAACTTCTGAAAAACACATCATTTGTGCTGAAAACTGACGTTTGAAAAGCAAGGTTCAACTCACTATCAAAATCGACCTTTCAAACAACCACAAAAAATTACTGGATTAAACTGATCCTTCTCTGCCATTTCCATCACCTAGAAAAGCATCTAGAAATGAAAACACAGGGCTGCTTGCTGCGTCCTCTACACTCCTCTGTTGCTCCCTAAGTAGGATGAAAAAGAAATAAACCTGCAGTAAAAGGACAGGCTATGAGAAAAGGAAAGCACTAGATTTGAAAGACTAAGGCAGAAAGGGAGAGGTTGTGATGAAGGGCAACAGCAGAAAGGACTGAGCAGCCAGAACGGAAAGAGGCTCCGCAGCCACCTCTGCTCCAGTTTGAGTAGCACAGAAACCGCTGCCTTTTCCCCGCTGCTGTCATACATCAGTTCCTCACTCTGGGCTATTCTCAAAGGAGAAAAGCATCTTTAAATCATGATTCTCCTTTCATACAGTGGAGATGGCATCTGGTCAAAACTAGTCTTCATTTTTTCCAAAGGGGCTTTTTTTTTCTGTAATTATTTTCTTTTCACTAGAACTCAGTTCAAAGAAATGATAGATGAAAAACGAGTGCGCTAGAGCACAGGCTCACGCAGAACGTTCTCTCTCCCCAGTTATTTGAAAATTGCCCTTACAATTCATTTCAAATGTAATCTCCCTAAACATCCAAATTACAAACCACCACCAAAATTTTGTTGCACTAAATGAAGGAAAAGGGGGGAATAACAGCAATCCAGACATACTCGAGATAGGTTTCAGGAAAGTTTCAGAGGACATTGATGTCAAACAGAAAACCAGAAACACCTCTGACATTTTCCATCTTAGGAAGACATTTCTGACGTTTCCATCTTTTTAAAGATGAAGTCCACTTTGCCTTGGCTTTTCCTTTTCTAACTGTGTTTCAAAGAGTTAAAGAAATGCACCAGCTTTACAAGGGATATCTCGATGCTCGACACAGCACAGGCCTTTCCGAACCTCAGCCACTGATTTAATCCTTGCCTACGCTGTTACAGACAACGTAGCTGACACCCAATCGTTATCAACATTCGGAATTACCGAGGAACCACTTTGAATCTGTGTCCTGCGGGATAAGCGCTGGAGTTCCCAGCCAACAACCCCGGATAATCTAATGGCTCTGTCAGAGCAATACTGTGCTCTCCACATGGAAGAGGAACTTAAAGAAGTGGTTTAGGTTTCCTAGTCAAGCTGTATAGCTACAGAGGTCTGGTGTATCATCCTGCACCCCATGGCTTGGCCAGCTCTCTGGGAGCAACACCACACAGAAACCTCCCAGGTTTCTTTTTGGCACAGTAGAAGGTACTCTGCATCTCCAAACAGAAGTGCCAGGGACGAGAGGAAGGAGGTCAACATGGTAAGGATCTTCCAGCTGGTCACAAGGTAGAGCTGTTTGTACCCCACACTGTTTATCAGGCACAAAGGGGTTTGGTGTTTTCCCACAACTGCTCCCGACACAAACAGGCTCAAGAAATCGCTGTATTTTTGGACAACTGAGGACACTACCTGGGAGGCACACATGCAAAGCTCCTCAGAGACAGTTTTCCACTGACCATACTTATCATTTCTAAGCTCTAAGAAATTCATGTCAGCACACTGGGCTTCAATTAGCTGGCTCCCCAGTCCTGGAGAAGGTTCAATAAAGTGACAGCAGAGCTGTAAGGTTTTCTGTAACACCAGAAACCATCTGGGAGAGAACGGCTGTTCCCTACTCTTCCCTGTCCACCACCCCCAGTCTCCCAAGCACATACTTTATCTTCACAGGTTCTCAGTAGTACCAACAGCTCCGTTCAAATCATCAATACATGATTTAAAGTTGTCAAAACCCGGAAGGTGCCCATCACATTACAGCATTCTGCTAAAAATATAACCTCTAATGAGTAGAGACAGGTGATCTGGGGGGAAAGGAAAAAGAAAAAAAAAAAAATAAAAAAATCAGTGGCTCTAATGCCCTGAAGGGAATCCACCAGGAACATTTTTGTATACGCAACAGGAAAGGATGATGCAACACAAGTTCACGTACACATACTGTTCAGTCACTTTCTGCTAATCCTGCCACTGATAAATATATCATTTACGTAAAGCAGGAAAATATTTTTAAAGCCACACAAGAATATCTAAAAATAAATTTTCTTGTCAAAAACTCTGAAGGTGAAAATTCACCGTATTCGTTCCAAATTAGGGCTGTAATTCCAGATACATTAAAAGGTCTCAGCACATGACAGCTAGATGATACGCTAAATCTGGAAAAAAGGATATGAAAGTGGTATGACTTTTTTGATATCGAAGTAGGGTCATTCAGTCAAAGAGAAGCGCTGCAGAAGGACCTGACAATAGTTGCAGATGAAATCAAATACCAGTAAACGCAAGGCAGTGAATACTGGGGAAGGAAAAGGCACCAGCAGCTCCGCGTACGCTGCCACAGCCTCTAACATTAGCTATTATTACTCTGGTAAGTGATCCTGAAACCACTGTGGGGAATTCAGGATGTCAGTCAACTCACCAACTGATTATAGCAGAACCAGAAAAGGTGCTGACAAAAGTATCAAGATAATCAGGGAAAGGCTTTTGTGTAAGGAGATACCAGAGGGATGAAGATTCGCTGGGCTGGGAGGAGGACAAGGACAGCTAAGGCACGATACAAGAAAGCTCTGTTAAAAATCACAGGCCATGGTCACTGAAGGATGATTCTTCTACTGGTAGGACATGGGAAAGCGCATGCACTGAAGGCATCAAGTAGAGAACTGAACACAAGCAAAATGAAGTGGTCCTGGCTGCCATCATCAAGAAGAGTTACACGTTGTGTCACCATGGGAAACTGTAGAAGTCTAAGTACAAGCAAGTTAAAAATGGCGTTAGACAAGTTCACAAAGGCCAGGTCCATCGGCACCTACCAAAAGCGTGATCCAGATGCTATGCCTGCTCAGAACACGTCACAGCCACCACATGTTCATGCACAGAGGGATGACATGTGGGCTATCAGAGCCAGGGTAAAATGCATCTCGAAGAACTGCTACCCTGCACCCAGCTAAAAACCCTCACAGTCCAGAGGACAGGCACCCGAACTTGATGTGCCAATTTAAGAATTGCCAGGACTGGAAAGCTAGCCAAAGCCCCAGTTAAGACCAAGGCGCTCAGTTCTCATTTCAGGGGTATTACATCCAGCTCTCAGCCTTCAGAGACATGCCGCTGCTTTGGTTTCCATCTGGGACATACTTTGAATGTTTTCACCAGGTCAGCCATAACCACTAGAGGTTATTTTAAAAAACCCCAACAAACAAAAGCCCAAAAAATCAAATAGAGAGGCTTGCCCCTGTCTGCTAACCCATTAAAGCAGTAATTTAGACTCTCTGGAAGAAAACAACAAAAGCGCACTCACCAATAAAAAACTTCCAATATTTTTTTCTTAGCATTTTAGTACTACAAAAACTGTAACATTCAAGTTCAATTCAAGGAAGGTTACATCACCTTTATGCTTGTGCTCCAAAATGGGTTTTGAATATACACATTTAGAAGCAGGAAGTTAAATCAACTTAAGATAACTTTCTTTCCTAAAGGAAGTCTTTTTGGAAAGGCTATTTAGTAAAATTCTTATTACATTCGACTTGCAACTACCCCAGAGATGTGAGAGAGTACTAAGGTGACCTGAAAAAAGCACATTAGATATGATGATATCTTATATAAATTAGGGTGAAAGTATGTTCACCTTCGGAAAAACTCGAAGGCAGATTTCTATAAAAAGCAGGGACAGATTTAAATGCGGCTGTGGAAAGGAGCTTCAGTGAGCAGCCCGTACTCTGCATCACACAACACCGACAGCAGCGATGCAGGAGAAGGTCATTCCCAGTTAAACTGCCACCAGGGGATTCACACAAGGATACCTAAAAGCTTAATGTAAAAGTCTAAAAGCTCCCCAAAGTAGCAAAAGGGAATCAAGACAAAAATAATTCAATTTTGCGATGAAGTATGATCAACTTATTTGGTATAGGACGACAGTTAAAATATTTCTGGAGATTTCAGACTTGTAATTAACTGCAAACCAGAAGCAAAATGCAACTTCCTTCACCATTTGTATAGGTCCTGAGACAAAGATCTGCTGAGGAGGGAAGTTTAATAGCATCCCATCCTAAGTGTCAATGAGCTTTGCCACTACTTCCAGACTATTGCTCCACTCAACTGTTAAGTGTTATGTTTTGAGCGAAAACGCTGACATTTCTTTGCCAGAAAGTTAATTACAATATATAATAATCTCTCGGGAAACCTGTTAGTTAATAGCACTGATTTTTAATTTGTTGTCATTGTTTTTTAAAAAATAAATAAAAATTGGGTTTACCAGCACCTTAACATTTAAGTGGAAAAGATCAACTCATTATTATCAAATCTATTGTCTGTAACTACCTTCAGACACAGGACATCAGTCAAAAACTTAAATGTGCGAAGATATGGAATCGTCATTGAACTTTTCAAAAGAAAACTTAATGTTTAGATGAGTTGTCTACCTGTGTGAGACACAGACATTGCTACTGATTCCACATATCCCTAAATGTGATGTTACTTATCTGTGAATACTTGTTGTTTAATATTTTAGTTCAGTGTAAGAGCAGAAGGTTTGTTTCCTACCTGTAATGCACATGTGTAACTGTTGGTTGTCGGTAGCCAAGAATCCAAGTTTGGATGTCTATAGGTTCACCTTTGGGATACGCAATGGTTGTATCTATCACCCACTGGAGGCCTTTTGATTTGCTCTCTATGAACAAAAAGAAACACGGTATTAGAAGTAATCAGGAAGTGCATGTCACTTGTTTGATGGTTATTCTATTTTTATATTACTTCATGGGGTATGAGGCACAAATGAAATAAGACAGCCAAAAATCAAATCCAGATTTCATTGCAGAGCACAGAAATAATCTTACAAACTTCAGCTAGACTGAGATTTTACTTTTACAGTTATTTCTGTTGTTCTTACATATTGTAGTACACAGCACAGCACAAGTTCACTCACAGGGTACACGTACAGTCACATAACGCATTGGCCCAAATGTTAGGGTTTTTTCCCCCCATTCACTGGAAGGAAAACTTAAAAAATAAAAATTCAACTTTCTTGGTCTGCGCTTTAAGCACATTTACGACCAGACCTTCGTAAGAGCTCGCAGTTGCAGACTGCTGATGAAGCAACAGCCATGCAGGTCCTTTTGGACAAGCAGCCTCACCACTGGGTTAGGGCACGTGGATAGAGGTGATTTATGTCATACAACATAGTTAGATTTCCAATGACATTTTAAAAAACCAAACATCTCTCAAAGGTTCTTAAAAATCTGAGGTATGAGATAAGGAGGAAATACACCACTTTGCGTATTAAAGACAAGAGATCAATGAATAGAAGATGGTCAGTTTTCACAATGGAGAGAATATTGCATCCACAAGGCCCCAGGAAGACTGATACCAGTACGGGTCCGTACGCTGCCTGGCATATTTAGAAATGGAAGAATGGATCAAAGGAGGTGAAAATATTTGCTGTGAAGATTATTCAGGAGAGTCAAATTTAAATCTGAACATAGGCTACTACCAGCAATAGATCCAGGCCAGATATCAACCCAGCCATGACCTCTCTGGAATGTCTTCAATTCACAGGTTTGCAGGGAGGAGGAGCAGCAGACCTGCAAAGCAGACCAGGAAGGAGGGGCCCATTGCCAAGATGGCACTCGGGGTTTGGCTTGTCAGTTTTAGATCTATTCTGTGGGAACTGGAGCTGCCTTGTATCTGAGGTCATGTTATGTTTGGGCTCGTACAGCAATATGCTTACTTAAGACACTAGTATAGTAATACCCTTACATCATACCCAGCAATATCTTCAAGCATTTAAAAAGCTGACTATTAAAAACAGCCACCTGTTGGCACAGGCATGTAAGAGGTGTTAGGTCTTAGTACAAACTACAAGAATCTTCAAGCCTGCAGTGGAGAAAGCTATGAAGGAAATACGATAGACACTGACAAAAATGCTGTCAGCGTGAAGAACGTGCACAAGGATAGACTGTTCACCTTCCTTCTCGATATAAAAATGTGTGTATTCAAAATGAAGCCAAGTGAAGGAAGAGCCTTCAAAGCAAACAGAGAGAAGTGATTCTTCACGCAGAGGCAAATAAACTGTGGGGAACCTCTTGCCAGAGGATGTCAAGAATGCCACGAGTTGGGTTCAAGAGGAAATTGGACAAGTACACAGAAGAAACCCATTGGAGGGTTAACTAAAGAGGAAGAAACCGTCACCTGGAAACAGTCAGAAGCTAGGAGAGTATGTGGGAGAAGTTATGATGCATGTTTGCTGTGTTCACACTCTCCATCTGACATCAGAGCTGGAGTCATGGAGAAGATGGGGTGCTACACAGGTGTCTGGTCTTGCCCAGAATCACCACTCAAATGTTACAGAAGAGCTACCACACATGAGGAAATCTGCAACGTAATCCGAGGCGCACTCTAAAAGCCACAGTTAACACCAACCAGTACATACGTGCATGGACTCACAAGCTCCTACCTGCATTTCATCTCATTTAATTTGCATCTCACTTAATTAAGTGTGAGAAGACAATTGCAGCAACACTATCACATATATCTATCAATTACTTTAACAAGCAGCTAGTGTTCTTGTGATGCCTACTCAACAACGGAGTTGTACTGCTTCGTTACAAATGCACATGTACTACTTGAGTAAGGCTAGACAGGATTTCCCAATATTTAGGTTATGAGTTATTAGTAGTGCTGCTATTCCAATTTAACCAAGGGCAAGCAACACAGGTCAAGCTGAAATATCCACTGTCACCTTCTGGAAATACAGTATTTTAAAAGCCCTGAGAAACAGGTGAAATGAGAACACAAGGTCCCACTAGAGGCTCCAGGCTCGCCAGCATCATGACAAAGTGCTTGTCGAGTCTCTCTTAAGAAAAGAAGTAACTACAGAGTCCTTCATTTTAAAAAGCAGCAATGTATTAAAGGACAGCCAATATGAAATTAATAGTAAATCCACAGTGGTATTCATTTAGAAATGGATTTTGGAAGAATGTAATTCAATTTATTATTTTCCCAGATGTGAAGTAAGAATGGATAGGCAAGTAAATTGTCCAAGACAGTAAGAAACAAAGGTCTTTAATTGCAATTAAAAAGTGCCAGATGAATATGGGCACATTATCTTACTATTTACAGTAAAATGTTTTAAAATAATTTATTAAATATTTAGCTAGCATTTCAAACTGTTCTTTCAGTGCATTATGGTTCAAACTTCATTATGGGAAGACTCTTGATGTCCTCTTCTGTGCTCATTTCCTACCTTCTGCTGTCATGGAGCAGAGCTGCTGCATGGATTCCTCAGACCAGCTCCAAATGCCTCCAGCCCCCTTCCAGGGCAGGAGGTGGAAAAAAACCTGCCTCTAACAGCCCACCAGGTTAGAAATAATAATAACAACAATAATAATAATAATAATTATTATTATTTAAAAAAAATAAATCTGATGGCAACATCAGCCTCCACAGACCCTCCTTTAGAGCAAGCAGGTCTTGGTGCAGCTGCCTCCACATGCAATTATCGAGTCGTGCAATCAAATCACAGTCACAGGCATATTTCTGCATGCTCTGATTTAAATTGAGCCTTACATAATCCTCCAAGATCTCACACTGCCAAAAAAACCCAAGTCACCAAGGATTTCAGAAAATTCATTTTGAAATAAATCTCACTGTTCTTTTTGGGGGGCTACACTGTCTTATGCCCTGCTTGGTGGCTTATTTATTTCGAAGCCACAGAGCTCTAACAAACCCTAATCCTGAAAAAGGAGGAGACAACTGCACACAACACAAAGGAGCAGGACTTCAGTATGGCTGAGGATGCTGCTTTCAATCCAAGCACACCTCTGAAAACGAACAAACCCTATTATTTTTTAAATGGAGCACATTAGCAGGGACTCGGAACAGAAAGACTGCTGCATTAGTTATGGTGTGGTGTGAATCTCAAGTGCCAACACAGCCACAGATGTTTCTGACAGCCAAACCCTTTAGAACTTTCTACCTACCATTAAAAGACACCCTCATTCCTCGTGTCCAGTACCTGCTGAATGAATGAGCAGCCTGGCTGGCAGAGGCTTCAGCAGAAAACACTGCTGCAGAGGCCAGATTTAAGCTGGTCTCTCCAAGAACTGTTTTTTCTTCTGCGGTGTCACTTTCAGCACAGGTGGAGGATTCAGATTCCTCAAATCCTCTCAAAATGTTACCAGTCTGATTCTTTTTAAACAAGTACATAAATGTTTGAAACAGGCCTGTGGACAGCCGTGCTACCCAGTTGCGTCCAAAGCACACAGTAATAATGTACCTTAGTGCGAATGGTACACACTTGCATTATGAGTGCTAAGACAAGAGTGAACAGTCACATGTAAAGGTTCCTTCTGGTCTAGACCAAAAAAAAAGTTAAAAAAAAATTTAAACAGTCTTTTAACTTCTTGGGTTTGTTTTTTAAATCACCAGCAGAGGCAAATCGTCATAACTATTTTTTTTCTCTCTCCATATTTTTGTTCTAGCTGTGGATTCAGTGATAGTAAGTTGCTCCACAAAAGCACCTTATCACCAGTGTCTTCCAGACATTCAGTGCTCCGTCATCCTCTATGGTCCTCTCACAGCAGATACTTGACTGTCTACAATCACAAATTCAGTGGGGTTTGGAGCTTCTCTTGGTCCTCTCTCTACATATCCCCCGGGGTTACTCTCAACCAATGCTAAGGGCCGGATTTGACTATGCACAGGACTCTTCAATCTGCCAGCAGATTGTCAGTGTTCACCACAGAGAAGAAGAGTAAGTTACAAAGACGGGTTTCAGCAGGAAACCTTGCCTCCAACTGAGCTCTGCATGGTGTGATACTGCTGGATTGCATCCGGAGTGGAAAAGAACACACCAGCCAGGCGTGAACCGGAGGACCGCTTGAAAATGAAAATATTTACTAGCACTTACTAACCCATGTGCAGGTGTGGCTTCCTGAATGCTTACATCACTCCGACCACAGCCAAAAGAGGCTGCTGCCTCCCCCTGCACAGCACTGTGTTCTTGTAACTCACTGCTTGTCCTCTACTTGTCCTTGTGAGACCAGCTGGACCACTGACCTTAAAACTGAGTCTTTTCCCAAAGATTAGCTCTGACACTGAACACCTTACTCATTATCCTAAGATCCCTCCATAAAAGATCACCTGGAACACAACAGGAAGCCTCTTTTCCACAAAAAAACATCCCCCACCTTTTCTCACAGGTTATTCAAGTCACATTCCTCATATAACAGAGAATAAAAAAAGTTTGGTTTAAAAAAAAAACAACAAACCAAAACCAATTATGAAGTCCACTGCCCAGCTCCGCAGAAGGGAAAATTGAATTTCTCTGAGAAAAAGCATCAGAACTGAACGTACTGTGCTGCATTTGAAAAAACAGTAAGATAAGATTTCAGTATGGCTCTAAGCAAGTTCAGAGCAACCTCTTATCCGACGAAAAAATAGCTGCATGGTAAAATAAAGCAGAACTAAAAAAAACCCAACCAAACATCCTAGAGTAAGGCTGATCAAAAACAAGCTCTGGAAAACATCCCTTCATTGAACAAAGCCCTTTGAATTGCCAGCTGTTAAGCACTTAGAACGTTTTGCTAGTTCTAAAACTTGAAGATCAACTCTAACTGAAGAAACATTGCGCTTGCAACTATGCCAGAGGCTAAGCGTCCCCTTAAAAAATTAAACTCAAACCATACAATAACACACCCACCTCCCTGTATTTGCCAGCAACAGGTTGAAATTTCACCCTGATGAAGGATAGTACTTGGGACTTGAAATATGAAAGAAGGCTTGGAAAACTGTTGGGAGGAAGAAATTAAGAAAATAGAGGCTTCTTGCCTTGGAAAAGTAACCCACAAAACCCTGATCAGTTTAAGTACAAGAATAACTAAATAGTACTGATTGTCTAGCTCAGGAACATTTGTTCTTCCTGGCACTTTACAGAGGAAGAATCAGGTAATAAACTGTGGGAAATTCATAACTAGAACAAAAGCAGACTGAAAAGGGGATTGGATATTAAGAATACCTATATGATAATTCAGGCTAATGAAACTGAGGAGGCTACTGAACCTTGCACTTCACAACAGAAACCCACCTCTACCAAGGGGAGGACAGAAATCAGATGAGAGACCTTACAGACAGAAGGACAGCGATGTAGCATTCAGCTGCTGCACGATTCTGGGACTACTATTTGAAGGCTGCAACTCTGGTGACATTTACTGTACAAAGGCATGCTGGGGATGGTGTGACATGATGAAACCACTGTGTGCAACTTGGTTTGTACCAAATTAGGGTGCAGCACAGCAGTATATTAAGAAGGAACCATCTTTTATTATAGCTGCTCTTGTTGTCTAAATAATGGAGAAGAAAATGTATTATAGCAAGCTGCGTAATTTGGTAGCCCAGGACACCAGGACCACTGTTAAGTACGACAGTACAGAGCTCAAGAAGAAGTGGTGCAGAGGAAAAGTGTTTTCAGTGAACCGTGAAGCTCAGGTGTGATGCTCCTGTCGCACAAGACACTTCCCAAGCAAAGGAGTACAGGGATAATGTACAAAGTTTACAGGCAATCCCTACGCAAGACGAAACCTTTGCTGTGTGTACTGCATCTAGTTCTAGTACCCACAAGTCAGTGATGGCAACCCAGAGAAGATACAGGCAAGTCTGAATTCACTGAGCCAGGCTTTTTCAGGTGGTTAGAAAAAGGGAAAGATAAAAGGGATAAAAAGTAAAGATGATCACTAACATGTTAGGCTTCTAACTTTATAATACAACCTTATTAATTTATACAATTATACTTCATTTAACAGAACAAACATTCTCAAATTTTCTGAAGTGGCAAGAGTGCAGAAAAAACATTTGGAAGGCAAGAGGATTAGAGGAAGAGTCTTTTATTCAGGGTATAGATCAAGAGCTAACCTTTTATACGGGTCTGAAAAGGAAGTTTTACCATGCTAGAAACATTGTTGTGACTTTAAGAGAGGACTTAAAAGACCTCAGCTTCTTATGTATCAAATATTACTCTTTCCCAGCATATAAAATTCACTTTCCCTTCTCTCTTTCACTCTTTTCATTATGTTTTCATGCCCATTACTCTGAAAGAATAAGAGCTAAACCCACACATTTCTTTCCTATTTTTGCCCACTTATTTTTTCTTCTGTATTTTGAGTAGGATGAACAGATGTCGTTCCACCGTGTTTCTGAGACAATTCCTTTATTTTAGTACCCAGTTAGGTCAACTACTATCAAATGTTCATTTCTCCAGAGTCTGAATCATGCTGCTAAAAAAAAAAAAAAAAAAAAAAAAAAAAAAAAAAAAAAAGAAAGCCAGGTTTGATGTTCAGCTAAGTTGATAGCAATCTAGGAGTATGAAAATATAAAACTGTTACTTGATGTGTGCTTTTTGTCCCCTCCAGAACCAGAAGGCCTGTGATTCACATTCGGGGAACTTCTTACTTTTCATACTTTTTTGCCTTTGAGAAGGAAATAAATAGAACAGGAACAGGCCAAACTTTTCTCCTTAAAAAAAATAACTGTTAACATGATCTAGAGTATTCCATTTCTCCTTTAAACCTAAAATATTCTAAGACAACAAGGGCTTTCTTCAGCCTTTCTTTTCCAAACGTAGCCTGAAAGGAAATATTCTGATGCATTCCACAGCTTGATTTTCAGTTCATTTAAAATCTTCCCTCCACTCCTGCAGGAACATCATTTCCATTCATTTCCGATGTTGACCAGATAAAGTTCAAAACTAAAAACTAAAAATCTGGAAGCAATTTGTGCGTGAGGCTTCCTGCTAACTCTGAAATCCAAACTTCGGCACAAATCTACATATGTGGCTTCTTAGGATGGATCTTTGGTTGAAACATCTAAATGATTGTAGTAATTTAGCTATGGAAATATCAGCTGCCCCCATCAATAAGAAACCACCACTAACCCCCAACCCAGTGTTTCTATGGTAAGTAACAGAAATCCACAACCAGGTGAAGTAAGATCTAACCCCACTCTCTGAATGTGTGAATTTTATAAGCTGAGAGACTGAAAGCACCGAGTCCATAATGACAGGTATTATTTATATCCCAGTTACACTCTCCCTTACAGCCCAGGCATCCCAGAACAATAATGCTGCAGGAATATTCTTATTCCCTCACAACTCTAACACAAGACAGCCAAAGCAATCCTTCAAACCGAGTCACCAATGACAGTTAACTCCAGCAACAAAGGGGACAGTCCTCATAAAAGTCATTAGAGAACAGAAGAACTTGAACTGAAGAGAAAATAGTTCAAGAAGAGGGATGAAGTATATACTACTGGATGCAAGAAAACTTTTAAAACCAAGAATAAAAATTTGAATGTAGTTTGCATATTCCAGAAATACATTTACTACAGTTCCATACTATCACAAACCAGTGCAAAAAGTCATTCGTGCTGAAAGGAGCAGCCCACCTTCCTGCCCGCTCCAGGTGCTCATTCCAATGTCTGCTCTATCCCTGTGCACCAAGACAAACATTTGTGTAGCCACACTGTAGACTAAATCAATTTAAAACTAAGGTTTTCTTTCTTCTGTGCATCTCAGCATAAAAAAAATAAACTTAGTGGAACTAAAAGCAAATATGAAAACATTTATATAAATATGATGGTGCATTATGGATGCAGTTGACATTTAAAGAGATCAATCCAACACAAAATGTCTTGCTTAACTCAAACCTTGGACATTCAATTTGCCTTTTATCCACAGGAGTGAAGCGGTCTTTACCTTTTATCACAGTGTCTCTACCTGCTGGAGTTCCATTTTCTTGTGGCGCTACAAGTGTTTTCAGAATTACTTGTGTTGCCCCAAGTCTCGGCAGGGTGACATGTTTAAGAAATGGCAAATTGTTTTTCTTGGCAAATTCCTGGCTTGTTTCTCTCCTTTTCCTAAGAAAGCCACCCTCCGGAAATAAAACAATCCATTTCCGATTACGGCTCCTGTAATATTTTTCTAGATGCTCCTTGAGTAACACGAGCTGCTGGTCACGGTGCGCTTTTCCCTAGAAGGATAAAACATCACCTAAATAAAAGGAATGCTTAAAAGACAAAACATTAAGACAGGCAATTATTATATTTCCGTGATTTTTCTCTCTCTTTTCAGAGATACAAATAAGCCTCTGACAACATGAAACATTGTTCCCAGAGTACCCACTGGTGACTGAGTTAATGCCACTTTACAGAAAGGCTGAATAAAAGCCCTTGAAATTGAGGATGAAGCTCCCGATTTGATGACTTCTCTGCACGAGCAACACCCAGACGGCCAACAGGAACTCCACATAACAGAAGGATGGATTTACAGAATCCCCTTCTTGTTACTGAGTCCTAAGTTGAATTTGTAAACCAAATTTTGCCAAGACAATCTAGGGGTCAAGCTGTGATTTGGAGGTCCGTGTATCATCAGTAATTTTTGCAAGCCAAACAGTATCTTTGCTTACACATCATCTACATGCTTCTCTCCATGTCCCATATTAGAACAGCAGAGGTACCAGAAGACATAGCAGAGGTACCAGAAGGCACAGCTGGACCTTGAGACCAGGCTTGTGTTCGGTTACCACAGCAGAATCTCAAGTTTCCCCCAAACTTGTGCTGCTTTAATGCTTAGCCTCAACTGAAATCTGCTCACTGATGGAGACACTTATTGTTTGAGAGGGGTAAAAAAGTACCGGGCTGTGGTGTTTGCAGGTTTTCTTCCTTTAGGAGAAACTGTTGACAAGGATGTTATTTTATTTGTGTGAACGTAAAGAAAGCCTACCATGATAAAAATGAGATGCCCCTTCCAACAAGAGATTGTACAGCACCCTCTTCAAGTTTGATAATTAGCTGTATATGGGATATAGCCAGGTGATAACTAAACCTGAAGGACCAAGGAGAAAAAACCCCAAAAAATCCAACACCAACCCTCATTCATTTCTCCTCCTTGAAGTATTAGCACAACTTTTTCACTTGAAGACAGTAAGATTTGTCCTTAATTACTGCAGAAATATCTTCAGTATCTTCGACAACAATCTTTTCTCTTCCCTCTTCCACACACGAGCCACCCCAATTTTTACAGAAAGTAACTTACATCAATTATCAGTTTTAAGTGCTCCAAAGTGACTTTGCCAAATCACTCAAAAGATGCAGGAGTCCAAAATGGAAGCTTTCCCTCAGCAGAGGTGATTTTAATTCTCAAAAATGTCAAAAATTGTCACAAACCTTTTACTCTTTGGTAGTGGGGGTTTTTTGGCAGGGAAGATGGAAGGAGTGGAAGACAACAAGAAACAATATTTTACTGAAGTTCTGTGAAAGTGTTTCTCCTAGCTTTTGAAATCTCACAATTGCAATTACTTCTATCTTACCTCATGAAAGAGAAGGAAAAAAAGCTCTGCCTGCTCATATTAGTGCCATTAAAGAGCAATATAAAAGCTCCTCAGCCAAAACAGTCCTTCCCTACCAGAGCACAGGACTCCAGGACAGCACAGTCATGAAACAAACCAGCAGTGACCAATAAACTTTTCCCATGTTAGATGTTAGAACTCTCCAAAACCTAAACAAACCTAATGAATATGACTGGTAGATAAATTGCCATTTAGCAAATACTGTGAGGTTTAAGATGCTGCTGAGATACAGAAATAACTACCGGACTAACGGGAAGAGGAGTGCTTCAGAGCAATCGGGACTAGTGGAATACCAGAGTTCTGAAGAAAAGATGCCATGAACATACTGGCCAGACAAGAGAAAGTAAGTCACAGAGAAGCAGCTCCTTAATACAGCCAGTTCTTGTAGACCAGAGCTAGTTGATCACTGTCACAGGGAACGGGCTCAGCCTTCTTTCCTTTAGAGGAAGGAAAACAGGTAGCAGCAGACTGCTGACAAGTTCCTTAGGATGCCGTGCACTTGGCGTCACCGATATGGCAAGTTACTGACAGTACTGTATGATCAAATTACATTATTTTACAGGGAAAAAAGTGAACTATTTGCTCATCCAAATATTACTAGGGCCTTTCTGTGCTTTGGCAAAGTATCATTGCTCACTCACCTTAAGTGTTTTTGCTGCACTCAAAGGCTAATTAACAGAATATTTTCAATTGGTTTATATTTAGACTCACGATAACACCGTTTTATTTGTGATGTTGCCTATCTCAGCCACTTTACAAAAATGAAGAAAAGCCTTAGTTTTCGCAGCTCAGTAATGGCCTGGTTTTGTAACTGGAATTGCAACACCACATTCAGAGATCACAGTTAACAAGCTGACAGGCATGTGTCCCTCAAAATAGGTCTGTTGTGAATTTTAACTACCGAAATAGACTTATATTTTACAAAGTATCAAACCCTGCTCCCTGCCATACCCTCACAGTACACAGTTGTCTATCTCTGGTGATCTTTATTTTATTACCTAGTTTTGCCTGAGGTTTTCTAACCATGCTCCAGTCTCAGTGGAAATCTTACTTTAGCTGTGTATAGCTGTGATTAAGTACTTCTTTATTTCATTCTGGGTAAATTAGCTTCTCCTCCTCTGTAAAGTGAAAATTCATTAATTCTCTCTGGCGGCCCATACGTTTTAAGTCCAGACAAATAAAAATAAGGAGAGGAAAGAAAAGTGAAAGCTGGATGTCACTGTTCCTGTAACTGGCAGCAGGTTCATACTCATCATTGTACTTTTAAATTTCTACTTTTAGAGTGCAGTTTGATCAACAGCCACCAAACAAGAAAAAGAACCCCCCAAATTTTAGGACATAATCTGAGGGTCCCACTCCTTAACATTTGAGATGCTGGGTTCAACACACATTCTCCTGAGATGCTACAATAACTATTACCTTCAGGAATCAATTAATTACTATTTATGCAGGTCCATCACCACCTTAACCTGGCCTACCATGTCATCATCCTGCCTTTCCTTACCTGAAACTTTTGACAGTCAGAACAGTGACCTAACCAGACTCACCACTGCACAGCTTCAAGGTCACTAAGGGAAGAAGAGAGGAGCCAACAACGGGCAGTCAGAAGCAGAGAGATAAAAAGTACTGCCCGTGTACTTTGCTTGTACACCTCTCTCATAAAAGGCTCCCATCATAATTGGATTCCATAAACATCAGTGTGTAGAAAAACAATAAAATAAGCTAGGAAGAAAGCTCTACCCAAATGCACACATTACAGCATAGTTATTTCATCCTGCAAACCATCCAGGAGGTAATGAGTAAGTCCCATAACACCACAATGTTCCAAATATAAGGATAAATCAACACACTATTACACATTTCCATTTACCTGTCTTATAAAGAAGTCTCCATGGATTAGAGACACAATGCCAAAGTTTGTATATTTAAAAATATGATCCATCAGCCACATCATCTGACGGACAACCTGAAAAGTTAAAAAAAAAAGTTTACTAAATATCAAGTGCAGAGAATTACATATATACTGGTCACATTCTTGGCACCCTTGCAACAGCAATAAAACCAGCAAATATATGGAATAAAGTCCTTTATGCCCCTAAGTATAAAGCAGTGCAGGTGCTACACTTCTCCCTCAAGAGCAGGATCAAATAGCTGCCTTTGTGTAATGTAATTTGCAGTTCTACACTCCTAGCCATGTGCTAGAGTAATTTCTGCTCTGACTTTTCACACAAGTTGATTGACATACCAGCACAATTTTAAGCCAGTTGCAAACTAAAACCATTTTCAGTGTTTGTTGAAGTACACAATCCAATACAGAACTGTATTTGAAATCTCCAACTGTTTCATGCCTACCACAAAAACCTATTTCCTTTTTTTTTTTTTTGTACTTGGTGATTTTGGGGATGAGATCATGTCATTCTCGTTCTTCTGAAGTGCACGTGCTCCAAACTTGCTCGCTCTGTCTCTGAATAGCAGCATTCACTGAGACATACACGCACGCCATTACCAATTTCTCCAATACAATTCATGTATAAATCGATTACATCTACTGCTAAAACATACTCCACACTACTCTCCAAACACCAGAGGCTTGCACAGAAACTGAAATACTGAGAATCCATACCCACGCCTTCAACAATACTTCTAACAAAATAGCCTGAGACAGTAAAAGATGGTGGCTTATTACCTGTTTTCCCATCTTCACATGTCTACGTGGAATTTGTAGAAAGAAGCAGGCCATATTTCATGCAGGGATTCTGTCTTGTAAAAGCAGTTTGATAATTTGCCATTTGTATCTAGAATTGCATGTATTGGTAAGTCTTTCTTCCAGTAACTATCTCTTGGAGTGCTCTGATTACCTATTCTCCCTTTTGACCACAGAAGCTATAAATGAATCCTGGGTTATATATTTGGAGAAAGGTGACTGTCACATACCCTCTTTCTTTTCCTTATCTACCCTTAAACAACTGCGGCCAGATGCTCAGCAAAGTGAAGTTTTTACATACTTGCAAGAACATACCTGCCAAAGAATGTTTGAGATGCTTTATTGCCTTTGACATGCAGCTGATTTCCCAGCAAAATCTGAATGTCACCTTTAGAAGCTAACTAACCTTGGGTTTGGTTTTTTTGTTTTGTTTTTTTTAAATACTAGCAAACTTTGTATTTGAGGGTCTTGGATACTGCAAAAGCACCCATTTCTGGACCGTGTAGCATCACTGACAGTGGAAAAGGAAACCACGCCGGGGAGAAAAGGACAGCTCTCAAAGATATGAAAGGTTTTGCTTTGGAAACAAGCATCTGTTTCTTCCCTGTGACATGCTAGTATCCTTTCCTGCCTGCCAGTGGTACTTCTTACTAGATGCTACACATCCAAGGGAACAAAGACACACTATGTATTTGTGAGCATAAAAGAAAAATTAGTTCTGAGATGTAACTCTTCACTCGAGACTGATATTGTTGAAATGGTTTCTCATACAGCTGTCCCCAGGCCTGCGTTAAATCAAAGAGAGGATCTTACAGTAAAAACTCTTCTCTGCAGAGATTGACATTCTTTCCATGTCAGTAAATTAGAAAGCCTTAGGGAGGGGGAGAAAAAGGAAAGAAAAGGTGTGCCCTAAGGACAGGAGTTAAAGAAGGTATCAGTGAGAGGTGTTATTGCTCTTCAAGGCACTACAATACCTTAAATTCATGCCCACACACCAGCCCAAGATGACAGGCTGGTGTAGGGAACTTTATCCTTTGATAAAAACACCACCAAAATTCCACTGATGACAACTCAGCCTGCACAGTACCCGTATGACTGTCAGTGTTCATCTACTGCTTTGGCATTTTGACAATTACTGTTCTACTTAACAGAACTTAAACCAACATAACCTATTTTACTGAAGGAGATAGGCCAGCTTAATAATCTGCTTCCTTGAAAACAAAAGTTTTGTGTCTTTTGAGGAGTCAACACTGGTCCCTACATGTTCTATGGCAATGCTGGAGGAAGAACTCTTGCCCAGCAATGCTAGTGCTTCTCTCCTCCCATGCTACTTTTTATTGTCTTTTTATTTAGATGATGGTAGGCTTATCCTGAAAGTTGACCATTGTTCTTCAGAGTCTGAAGTCTATCTCACCAGGTTTTAGATGACACAGGGCTTCTAGCTAGCATCCTTGGACTTCCTCAGTCTTTCTGAGGAGTGATGTGATCGTGTCAAAGATCTGCGTGACATATATACAGGCAGTTTGCTGCAAGTGGGCTAAAAAGAGGCAAACTCCAAAGCTTAGGGATTACAAATCAGCACTGCCTAGGCTTATAGGCAAGGAAGTACAAAGAGGAAGTATTTTTAAGTATGAATTAATGAATATATACACTCTAATGTGTAAAATAAAGGACTTCAAAGAATAGGCCACAATTATCTTGATTGAAGTTAAAAGCCAAACTAGATTAACAGATATTAATTCTGTTCTGCTACCAAGGACAGAACAGAGGACGCTGCAAGATATTGGTAGTGGCACTTCCATTTAGCGTCCTCAGGAATAAAACAATGCTTATCAGATGAGTCTCTTACCACTTGCATTTCAAGGAGGTTTAAGCTAAGACATTCAGAAGGGTTTTGAGCACAGATTCACAGTTGTTCATGGATATAAAGAATTTTTGGATGCTGTTTCATGTCCTTTTTCCTTCAGGCTTAACTAAGTTCAAAACGTAGAAAAAGCTTTTACTGATCTTATTAAAAAAGATCGAGGTGCCTCCTATTCACAGGCCCACTTCCATTTCACTCTACACAGATTTCATAACAAAGTAACCTGAACAGACTGACTTTCATCTTTCAAGCACCTCTAACCTAACAATGAAACCTGGGAACACGTCTTGAAACTTGCACTCAAGCAGCTGCAAGCTCTGCTTTTTGTCTCCACCGCACCCTTCCTGGCACTGCTTTCTGCTTTAAATCTGAAAAAAAGAGCTACATTTATCAGTCCTAATCCAGTCAGAAAGCAGCAACAGCAGCGTTTTAACCTATTTCTCTCTGTAAACATAGAAGTGTTAATGTTTATTTAACCTCAGCTAGCTTACTAAGTTTAAAACTTACTTTCACAAACAAATTCTTGAATTAAAGAAAAAGTGTAATTAGGTCACTTCTGATGCAGCTGAAACCTTGCTCTGCGTGGCTTGTCTTATGGTAACATCTATTACTCAAATCCAGTCCAGTCCTCCCACTAAAACTACAACATCTAGATAAATTCCACTTCCCTAATAAGAAATCATGTTTTCCTTATTCACAGAAACGAATCTGAAAGACAAGAAACGTCTTAATACATGTATCTCAGCTTACTGCTCAGTGAGATTAAATCTGCTTAAAACAGATAAGCTACATTATCATTTACATATAAGAATTTATAACGTGCTAACAAAAAAATACCATCACAGCTCCTGACATGGCCTTTCAGAAATATCGTCAAGTCGCAAGAACATTTTAGTATTCTACCCGACTACACAGAAAAACGTAGAACTTTAAATCAAAGACTCCTGATGTCTTAAAATAACATTTTTTTTAAAGCAGCATTAAACATTAAGTGCTTGCAGATTACATTTGGTTTCAATCTCTACTGGCTGGTGAAGGCAAGCAGAAGAAATTTGGGACTGCCACAGCAGGAAGGTCCTCCTAGGTCTGCCACTGCACCATCTCTGCTGAGCAGAGCTGTTTAACTTCTTTGTACGCCCCTCTGTGTGAAACGGAGGTGAGCCTTGCACCTTCACAAAATACTCTGGGAGCTACATGTGCTGTCTGAGTGGTAAAGTGTTTAGGAATTAGTGCAGTTTAATCGTCCCGAACAAAATAAAAACAGTTCTTGGGAATTACGATCTCGTTACCAACACATGAGTAACAAGGTTGTGAAGGACTCCACGTTAAGCTTAAATTGTATTTGAAGAAAACTGCCTGACTGAAATAGTTGCCTCTTGTATAATGATTTCTTTTGGACAGTTGGGTTTGGGTTTTCTTCCCTCCGGTGTTTTCATAGTCAAAGTAAAGACAATTCTCTTTTGTTCAGAAATATGAAGCACACTATTTTAAAACACCCAATTCAGCAAGTTCTATGAAGGATAAACTATCCTGATCTTTCCCATTATTTTTAGCCACTTGTACTACTCACGCAGGGTTTTAAGCATGTGTTGAAGCTTGTATTTTTGTTATTTCTTTATTAGCCAAAAACATTAAAGCTATACTAAGTTCTGGACAGGTGTAGTCCAAGAGCAACGACTGCAATTATTTAAGGGAAAAAAAAAAAAAAAAGTGATTTTAAAGATGTTTTGCTCTTCTGAAAACCGACAAACCTAACAGTTTCCATGGTGAAGATTATTTGCCATCTCAATGCCTTCCTCCAGTTTTAACACCTTCCACATTCACTGAAACTTCCCTGTCTTAACTGAAACTTTTTAGCTATGGAGGCAAACAGGATAATTATGGCTTAGATTTATGTAAATGTGCATACCTGAGTCAATGAAACTCTATGATACTTAAAACACCTGGGATACTTACAGTCAACATTCTATGCAATACATATCTACAGGACCATACCCTCACAGTCATATCTTTGTCACGAGATTGTCCTACACAATTCCAATGAAGGGAATTAAAGAGTGTTTACTCTGTCATATAAAAATATATATATACATATACACACATTTCCTCCATTTCAGAGGAAATTTAAGCAACTAAAAGTACTTTTAAAAACACAGTCTTCTCTAGGATACAGTAGAAAAATAAATTAGTCTCTGCTCAAGCTTCAGTAGCTTTTTCATCCTTTTTTGGGTTTGGTTTGTTTGGGCTTTTGTTTGTGTGTTTTTTGTTTTTTTTTTAATATCAGCTCTGCTGTCATAAATAAGATCTGGGAAAATTTCTTTAAAAAATGTTACGTCAGTGGCAGAGCTACAATGTACAGACAAACGATATTAATATACACCAAGAAAAACACCGCCAGTTACAAACTGCGCAGATGCAACAAAAAAGCAGTTGTTGCTTTCCTTGTTTCTTTATCGTATGGCCACAAGAAAGAAGACACACCAAGACAGCACAGCTGATACATTTTTTTCAGCTCCACAGGTATTTCTCCCACTCTTTGTAGCCTAAGCATATGCAGCCCCTTCCTCCTGATTTGCACATACATTTAATTTCCAATTTAGATTCTATACTCTAGTTTCTAGCACTACATTCCCTAGGTGATGTTTTTTGAATAGCAATGCATGGAACAAGTGACACTAGTTGCACTTCTCACCAAGAAATGCTTAAGAGTTTGTGAAGTAAGAGCTCAAGCAATTTTGACCTTATCTAGCTACTTCAGCTTGGGCATGCTGTCGTGAGGAAGTGACTTTCAGTTTCTGAACTCCCACCAAAATCTCATATACAACTTGCTTCTAACTTTGCAAAAAATTCCATGCTGGAATAAAGCTGTAACCAAGAAGTTAGACCTGCACTGGTCTGAGCAAAGTTGGCATGAGTTGCATAAGGGCCTGAGAGGAAAAAGTTGAGTACATGATTACCTGCCAGGAGATGTGCTTCCCTCTGTGTTAAGCTAGACTGGATGCACACCGACTCAGCTCGTATCTGACCTTCTTCAAAGGGAAATTTTATGGTCAAAAACCTGCTCCGAGCTACTGGCTGTCACGTTAAACCAAGTCTAAACAAAAAGCTTCCTATTCAGGACCTTGAGATTATCTGGTGCATTAACACACAGAAGACAGTCACTGGTACCGCACACAGAGGCGAGCACACCCACGGTAACGTACACAGAAGCAGTCCCACGCCCTGGTTGTAGCCTACCGTGCCTTTGTCCTGAAGGCACATCATCAGAGTGCAGACATCACCCGTTGCTTGATGGTTCACCAGCACCATGGCTTCATCTTCTGACACAGCTTTAACATCATCACCCCATTCCACTACTATTAAAAAGAAAAAAAAAAAAAAGGTAAATTTTACAATGACTACATGGAAATATTACCATCACCAAACCAAAAAACTCAAAGACCCCACACCCAGATAACTTTAGTGAAGAAACCTACATGCTACATGTCAATTTAAATTGACACGTAGCATAAGACAGGAATACCAGCAAGACCATTTTGCCAAGCACAAGGTATCCAGCTTAGTTTTAAATTGCATGCGCAGAGTAAGAACAAACCAAAAATACTCTACCAAAACATATACGCAGAGATTGATCTTTTTGTGTCATTACACCATTCTATATTTAGGGTCTCAAAATTACATAAGCTTTTGACCCAGCTTTCAAATTCAACCGTGTCACCTCATTAGATTTAAAAAAATTAAAAAAAAAATCACATTGTCAAAAATGAGGTTTTGGTTTTTTTAAACTTAGCAAGTTTAATTTCTACACTTACTATTACTAAACATCTCCAGTAAAAGCAAAACAAAGAATCTGTAGTTGAGTCATGAGTAGCATTTTTACACCATCAAGCAAACTCAGTAATTCAAATCTGAACAAGTCAGCTACAGGCAAGAAAGTGGGTTCAGAAAGATGACAGAAACTATTAGTCATTATCTTGTAGACCAGAGACCAGCTAATCCAGTGGCAAGAATGATGTCAGGAGGAAGCTACAGCTGTTGACCATCCAACATTTACACTGACTAGCAAAAATACACTGAGGTAAGGAAGAGGCATTAAAATTGCTAGCTTAATTATCACAAACTAACTAGAGAAAGAGAATACTGCCTTTCAAAGAATGAACACGGGATGGAAAACTAGAAAAACTCCGTTGTAAAATAAAGATCAGAGTATGTCTAATGCTCTTATTGAGGCAAAGAGACAAGTGAGTAGAGTCTGGCCCTCTTCAATAGAAGGGATGGTTACTGCAACACAGGGTAAAGAGAAAGGGTGGGCAGGCAGAGCAGCTCCATCAGTTAAAAAAGAAAAGTAAGATGCACTTCCCATGCATGTAGGATACAATTATTTTTCTGTGTGTGTTCAGTATCTTAAGTGGTTCTTCTGGCCATTATTTTCATTTCTGACATCAAAGGAAATATATTCACCTCCACTGCTGAATCTTTAGTACTGTTATTAATAGGTCTCCAGGCAGTGAACAACTCTCATCACAGGACAATTAATTACTTTACTAGTATCTGTCTTTGAAGCAGTTGTTTAACTGATGCAAAAGCAATAGCCTACAAACTGAAGACAAGAAGTGGTGATCCATGCGTAGCTTCCCTGTCCTTCCAGAAATCAAATTAGCACCACACTTTGAAAAATTTCCACTTCTATTACTTTCTAATGGCTCCCGAATGAGTGCTGAATTGAGACTCAAACACAAAGTGAAAAAATAAAATGCTGTATTTGATCGTAAGTAGATAGAAACAGACTAGAGATATGGAGATGGGGAGGACTGTTTATTCCGTGACATTTAATCTTCTTTCCCCAGGCAAACTATGCAGAGATCCTTTTTTATTTTTCTCAACATGAACTTGAAAGATCCCCTTTACGCCACCTCCTCCTCAATTACATGCAAAGCCCCCCCAGTATCCTCTCTAAATCCGTGGAATTTGGCAAATGCCTGGACATGGCAGTTGTAGTTGACTGTACACCTTCCTTATCAAGTATTTCACATATCTACCTAAGGCAGTACCCCAAGGCAAGAAAGTAAGATGAAACAAGACTTGTTTAAAAGGGAAATTCATCAACTGCGTATTGATTTGGAAATTATTAAGTCAGTGCCTTTATTAAACAGCCAGTATACAACAGTCTTACTGAACTGTGGCTTTCCAAAGGTAATAAAAACTAAGTAACTAATATACTAAGCATCTTCAAAATAAAGTTTTTCTACTGTAGAGGAGTTTAAAAAGAAACTATTTTTAATCTTCAAAAATGTTTCACAGATCTAACTTTCTGAAGGATTAAAATAAAGCTCATGACTGAAAAACGTAAGCCACGAGCAGTAGCACGCAATTGAAAACAACAGAAGAGGAGAAGTTATGAAGCTTAATTTGCTAAGAAGTATTAGCATACTAGGCAAAGACTAATGTCCGACTTTGCAAGTATCAGATAGGCCCCAAACAAAAACAGGAAAAAAAAGCTTCTGCTATTACCTATTTTACCTGCTCTTGTTAAATACAATAGAAGGTAAAAACACACAACCAGCTCAAAATGCACAAACAAGTTTCAGCTGAGCAGTAAAAAGGTGGGCTCTGTTATCTCACTCCAAATGCAAGGTAAAAAAAGGTTTGATTTAATTCTTTAAATGACTTACTCAATTCATTCTACCTATCAACTGGCCAGGTTAACAGCTGAAGTGCTGGGGCCTGAGCTGTGGGCCCCAAGTTGGAGCTGACCTGTGGATGAGTCACAACCCAGCAGAATGTTTTGTTTTTCCTATTGGCTTCATGTTCCAGAGGCAGAACCTGGCCCACCTGTGTCTCTGCCCTCACCCAGGTGGTCATGGTTGGGGTGGTGACTGAGGCCAGGGCTATTTTAACCAGAAGCCAATCAGTCAGAGGAGCTTCCTGTTGGGGCTGATTGTATCTTGCTGAGCTCTCTGAGTGGTGTCCTTCCATGTGAAGGGCCACTGAGGGAGCCATCTCTGTCTGTTGTGTCCAGCAGGTGATGCTGGCACCACAGTGGGCAGTGGAGGAGCTGGGACCACAGGAACCTATGGCAGGACTGTCTGAAAGAAGACTTCTGAAGGGATGTTGCTGAGTTCAGTGTTGGCCTGTGTGATCAGGCAACTGATGGCAGCATAAAAGGATGATGGCTGGATCAGCACAACAGCTCAAGTTCTGCAGCTGAGCTCACAGGTAGTAAGTTATTAAATCAGTGATTCAGCTGGTCATCCTCTAGTTTCTTTTCCCTCTGTCATTTCTCCCCAGGCAATCCGGCTGTCTCCTGCGCTTAGTAACACTTTATGGTCAATTGATTGACCTGATTATTAAGGAGAAAAGAATCGGTTTGTACAAGTCCTTCTGGATTGGAAACAGAACGGCAAAAGTGCGAAGAAAACCCACTGCCATTACCACAATTTTTTAAAGATGAAAAAACCCCCTCAAATATCTAGAATTTTAAGTTCACATTGTCTCTTTAAACTCAGAGGGGGGAATAAATGCTTGTCTTCAATTTTCTCACCGTACTTAAATTTCCAAAGGGAGCATCTTTTGCTTTGAGAAATAACTTGTGCTATTACATTCCTCCCCTGCAGTTGGAAATATGCAGATCAAAACCTCAGCTGCATGGCAGCAGAACCAGGAGCACTGCTTTGCTCCACTGCAACAAGACAAAGAACAGTTCAAAGACAAATATTTGTCACTCGGGCCTGCAAATCGGCAAACCATTCCTCCACAGCTTCCTTCTATTGCCAGGGCACATTTTACAAGGATACCGGTTCTGTGTTTACAGCCTCCCAATACTTAGATTTCTCCAAACACTGTTGAACATCATGAAATAACATAAAGGAAGGAAGGAAAGAGCAAGAAATTAATTTAATGTGGTAATCTGAAATCATGGTAAACTCAGTACTAAGAAAATCTGGTAATCCTGACTAGTAATGACATCTATTACCCATAAGATTGAGACAAAAGTGGCTTAGCTATAAGAGATACTTCACTTGTGACTTAGTGTTGTAAGCAGAAGACTTCTCCAGGAAAGGATGAAGACAAGTTCACTTGCAATTGTATGAGCGATAAGACAGAAAGATTATTCCTTCGAAGTCCAAGATATACACAAGTCTCTAAACCAGCAAGAAAATATTTCCTATAATGAGCGGCAAACTGAGCTTTTTATAAGCTAATCCTTGCAGAGCTTAAAGAAAAATGCAATAGAAGAGTTTTTTCCACATTTTTGCTGAACTATTACACATCTAGGTGTAGCTACTGAGAGTTCTCAAAACACTTGGCTGCTTTGTAATCATGGCTTTCACATAACTGTAAGCATGTAAGGGATGCTATGAGTAAATATTCAAGCACTTCAATTGCAGTATATCATTAGGCTGGGCTAACAATTCAGTAGATTTTATACTATTTTATACTTTTGAATATACCTGGCAGGAATGACAGTCTACTATCCTGCACAATTAATATGAACTACTTCATTTTGCATTTTAAAACTTCAAATATATTCTGTAATTTTTTACCGTCTCTTCTTCATTGTAGTGAATAGTTCTGCTACAGTGTGTGCCATAAGAATTGGCATAAATTTGACTGGCATCTTAACCCTTAAGTTCTAACGAATACCTGGGGTTATTATTTCAAAATGTTCTGAGTTTTAAGCTTTATTTCCCTACTGAATTGGAAAGAAAAAAAAAAAAAAAGAGCCTCCTGCCAGAAATTCCAAGAGCCTTTAGGAAATGGGCAGTGAAGGAACTGGATGCAATTCTCATACCAGCACAGTCCAAATCTAAAAGCTACCATGTTAATCCCGTAAATAAAAAACCATGAAAAGAATGACACTTTATGGCAAGGTCAGGGAAACACCTTAAGTGTTCTAACCATAATTATTAAAAACTCCAAATGCATAAAACAGATAAATCACCTGAAAGTTATGATATATATGTAAACTGAATCACAGAAACATTGAGGCTGCAATAGACCTCCAAGATCATCAAGTCCAGCCTATGACCCAACACCATGACATCAGCTAGACCATGTCACTAAGTGCCGCATCCAGTCTTTCCTTAAACACCTCCAGGGATGGCAACTCCACCACTGCCCTGGGCAGTCCATTCCAACGTCTAATCACCCTTTCCGTGAGGAAGTGCTTCCTAACACCCAACCTAAACCTCCCCTGGCGCAGCTTCAGGCCAAGCCCTCTCATCCTGTCACTAGTTGCCTGGGAGAAGAGCCCGATCCCCACCTGACTACAACTTCCTTTCAGTGGCTGAGGGAACTGGGGCTGTTTAGTCTGAAGACAAGAAGACTGAGGGCTCATCTTCTTGCTCTCTACAACTACCTGAAAGGAGGTTGTAGAGAAACAAGTGCTGGTCTCTTCTCACAAGTAACAAGTGATAGAACAAGAAGAAATGGCCTCAAGTTGCATCAGGGGAGATTTAGGTTGGATATTAGAAAAACTTTTTTGCTGAAAGGGCTATCAAGCCCCGGAACAGGCTGCCCAGGGAAGTGGTGGAGTCATCATCCCTGCATGTGTTTAAAAGGCATGTAGATGTGGTGCTTCGGGACATGGTTTAGCAGCAGACTTGAGCAGAGGAGCACTATGGTTGGACTCTATGATCTTAAAGACCTTTTCCAACCTAAACGACTCTATGAAAAGCCAACCTGCTTTCTAAAAGAAGGAATGCTATTATTAGACATTCAGTAGCGACTGTAACTCATGACAACCAGGTTTCTATGCTTTAAACACTCCTCGTGCTCATACTCAAGCATTTGTGTCTGGCCAGTTGCAACCCTGCTTTACTGCTAACCACAGATAGTTCACCAAAGCATGTTTCAGCTCCAGTAGCTACACACAGTTGTTAAACTCGTTTGTCTCTTCTTTAAAGATAGGATTCTTTGATAATTGGCATTAAGAAATCCCAGAAGTGATGCCAGAGGTTAAATATTACTTAGCATGCCTAGAACCCATTAGGGAAAAAAGGATAAAGATGTGCAAAAGGTGGTTTTTTCCCCCCTTAACAAAAAGGTCAAAAGGTATTTGTGTCTGCAAATTGATTGCCTACAGTGAAAAAAAGGAAAACAAACAATGAGCTAAGCAAAGCAGCGAACAGTTAGGTTTTTTTTTACATGTATCAAGCATGTATTTTTAGGAGGTATTTAAGAATGCTGATACAAAAATCAGACAGATACTACTGGAAAGAGAAAACCAGCTCTTCCTATCCTACCCATTCCTTCCAAAATTCATACTGCCAAGGAACCTTCCTTTATTGTCTCAAGGTACACAAAACATACAGGTGATCGATAAAAGTGCAGTTCAGAAGAGGCTGGAAAGAACATGCAAACAAGATTGCATCTCATTAAACACAGCCTCACTCACCATGTTGTCTTTCTTTCACTATTTAAGAGTGTATCCTTACTAACAAAAACATTGCCAATTTTAATGCTATTACAATGTACACAACATCAGGTTGTAAAAATAGTTTCAAACAAGATTTCAATACCAAAAAAGAGAGCATCTTTTACAGCTAACTTGACTCCAACTGTTATGACGATGATAAACCAACCTGCACGGACAAATTTTTCTGTTTATTTCCATCAAGAAAAATGCTTATCATAGAGAAGTCAGAGAAGAAGACAATCAGAGGGCTGGAACATCTCTCCTATGAGGACAGGCTGAGGGAGTTGGGGTTGTTTAGCCTGGAGAAGAAAAGGCTCTAGGGAGACCTCAGTATGGCCTTCCAGTATCTGAAGGGGGCCTGCAAGAAAGCTGGGGAGCTACTTTTCACAAGGGCTTGCAGTGATAGGATGAGGGGTAATGGGTTCAAACTAGAAGACCATAGATTTAGACTGGAAATTAGAAAGAAATTCTTTATGCTGAGGGTGGTGAGTCACTGAAATAGGGTTCCCAGAGAGGCTGTGGATGCTCCATCACTGGATGTGTTCAAGACCAGGTTGGATAGGACCTTACACAACCTGGTCCAGAGGATGTGCCCCTGCCATGGCAGTGGGGTTGGAACTAGATGGTCCTTAAGGTCCCTTCCAACCCAAACCATTCCTTGATTTGATGATTCTAAGAAGCAGCAGCTGGGGAAGAGAAACCTGCAAATAAATGCAGATTGTTCCTACAAGCACATGTTAATAAACCAAGGCTGGGTTTAAGAAGTCCCAGTCAACATCTTCACTCTTCTGTGACAAAACATTTTGCACACCTCCACACTTCACTGCAGGAAACACACATTTCCTTTTGCTTTCAGTTCCATTCTTAGCTTCCACTCTCTCTTTTTGCAGTTTACAGGTGGATCTGCTTTGTGGAGAAGAGCACTTCAGCAGTCACAATATTTATGCCGTAAGTCAATGCACACTCTTACTTCAATTAACTGACAGCAAGAGGTGTTAAAAACAGGAAACAATGACAAGAGAGATGTCCTGGCTCTTTCAGCTTTCTAACCAACCCAAGAACCACGTTTTCCTGAAGCACAGCAGTTCCTTTTGGAAAGAGGCCCTATCAATGACTACTTTCGAAGACCAATGTAATTTTCCTGGAGCGCATGTTCAAGACTTCACAGCTACGGTTCGCTTGAGTTCTATAATTCACTGGCACAAGAGATGAGCTTGTGGCTGAAGAGAGGGCTCCTTTTACCCATATATCACTGAGAATCAATAAAAGCAAACCCTTAGCTCACCTTCAGTGAAGCAAACATCTTTCACTGATTTCAGTACAGGCAGTATCACTTCAAGAGCTTCACTTCTTCACAATTATGCTAGGCGAGCAGTTTATATGACAAGAAAACTTTTAAAGCTCACAAATTCTGCCAGGATACACAAGCTATGCTCGCTGTAGATATTTAAGGAATAGTTCCAATATATGTCACGTCTTACAAGAACACATCTTCCACTGAGCATACCCTCCACATTCTGCTGGAGGTCTCCAACAGCTATTTTATGCCACTCCCACAACACTGCTTGAATTGTAAAGACACCAAAGTCCCACGGCTCATAGTTTTTGGTCATCCAAACTGGAACTCTAGTTGCATACAGTAGTTACTATATACTTCCAAGGGGTGGTACAAGAGATGCAGCGGACTCTGAAATGTGAAGATTGTGGTTGATGTCAGCTTTCACGACTATACTGGTCAGAAAGCAGCAGCCAAGAAGCGACTCCACTGTCTGCTTTGCTGCTTCTATTATTAGAAAAGCAACTGCAAGGCTGAAGAATGGGACGGAGTGCTGAAATCCTTTTGAAGTACCTCGAGCTCATGAGTCAGAGCACTCGCAGAAGGAGCAAGCTGTACAGCACATTTCTCCCCAGTGACAGATAAAATACATTAAGTATTAACTATGCAGAGGAACATCAGTGCATTCATGAACTAACATCCTAATGTTCTAATACCTTTCAGGCTGTAGATATTATAATGGCCAGAAAAAAAATAAAGTTTGTTTGAAGCCTAGAAGAAGCAGCAGCAAAACAATGGGGGAGTCTCGCAGGTTTTTTCTCACCATGAAATAATACTAATTTTACATTTTTAACACACTCAAGAAAGAAAACATCAGAACAACAAATAAAGGTTATTAAAGGATACTAAAAATCCAATAGTCAGGCTTGAAAGTTTGAAACTTCTTAAGATTATTTTTAAGTATGCACAAAAAATTACCTAGCTAGAAACACATTGTCACCAAGGTCCTAAAGAAGAAGAATCTGAACCAAAGGTAAATATACTTGCTATTAACTGCTATCACTTTAGTTCATATTGAAAGCTGATACTCAGTAGCATTTTGGTCATTAGTTATATTGTGGAAAGAAATGCTGTCAATCTATCTTCAAAAATGTTTACTTCCAACATAAAGAAGACAAAGTTTATGGGACTGTCTTTAAGACGACCTTGAACCAAAAAAAGGTATATGAGCTTTTGCCTTCTGCTGGTTAAAAGCTTCTAAATACTCTGGGGATGACCAAAAAGCTGGAACACCATAACTGATAGATGCAAATAAATTTATTTCCATAAAACAAGCATCAAAGAGACTCTGAATGGAAGGATCTCAGTGAAGTTGTTACAAGTAGTCAAGATTTGCAACTTACTAAGAGCGTGCAATTTGACACGGCAAGAAACCTCCTTCGATACACAGGGCCACAAGACCACTTGTATGAAAAAATGTCCCAAGAAATTTTGGTCCACAGATGTTTTATTGCTCCCTAGACAGATGCTATGGATTTGAAGATTTTAAGGCGAATAACCAAGACATACAAGCTTTTATAACCAGTTTGCACTTCGTTATTCAACCCCAAGGTCAGAGACAACAATGGAAACACCACACTCCATCCCTCAATGCAAAGAGATCCTGCACTTGCCTAAATAGACCCTTTTTGTCAGACAAGGCTGGGGGTCCTACATTTCAGTCTCTTCAAGGATGATTTTTACCAGTGAGAAAGGATTCTCACCACTCAAGCACATTTCTTTATGTGACTAAATCCACAGAACACTTTTCCATGTTTTTAAAATGCAAGACTCAAACTTTTGAGGTTTCACCCGTAACACTGACGTTTACCCTCAATAAGGTAGTCCAACATCAAATTTGCATAAGTTGATACCACAGTCTTAAGTCTTATTTAGTGTACTATATATTGAAACTAGTGTATTTTAAGTATGGTTACAGTGCAAAATACCTCCTGAGCTCAAATAAAATTATACCTCTAAGACTGTTATGAAAAATAGGCTGGCTTTTTTAGAATTAAGAAGATAAGTTACTTTGAGAACAGGAAAATTTCAGAATACAAAACCATTACAACAATTCATGCACGTTTTTCTTTGCAAAATGTTAAGTACCATAGAAGAATGGTGAGAAGAGGAAAAAGTGTGTTTCTTTTCTCTGATCAAAAAACATACCAGCACAGCTAGGCAACTAAAAAATGCTGCAAATACAGAGCTTGCTATTATTGTTACCCTTATCACCCTTCCAAGCAAAGAACAGTTGGCTGCAGCTCTGTATTTTCAATAACTTGAACCCAGCAGATTACTACAGTCCTTTACCCCTACTCCTCTGTCCCATCACTACTCCTGTGCAAACAACAAAGCAGGACTAGAGCTGACCAGCAGGGTCTGACACAACAAACACCAACAGACAGGAAAAATACAGTACAACTGCCATGGCGTTTTTATTTTCCCTTTAAAAACTACAGGTGTCTTAAAAAAAATTCCCATCTCCTGCATGAGCTGGAGAACTTGTTCCCTCCTGGATCCATGTCAGAAAAAAACAGAGGCCGGCTCTCCCTCTATCTATATATTTGACAAGAATGAGAAATAACACAGGAGAAAAGGAGAAGATTCACTTAGAGCACCAAAAAAAAAAAAAGTCTGCAATTCCGTTTCTCAACAAAGGGACTTCAGGTTTAAGAAGGAAAACTGTAGGAGAGAAAATCTCCACCTCCAGCAGCATGAAGTGCTGGTTCCAGTTATCCACCCCAGGGTGGATAACTGGAACCAATACTGTATAACATCATCACTAGCAGCCTGAAGGGTAGGACAAAGTATACGCTTTAAGTTTGCAGCAAGCTTGCACCCAATGTAGAACCAGGAGTGGCTGATGTGCCACATGGTCATGATACCATTTAGAGGGATGTGGACAGGCTGGAGAAATGGGCCAACAGGAACCTCAAGGAGTTCAACAAGAGGAAATGCCGAGTCTCATGCTTGAGCAGAGGCTTTGCAGAAAAGGTCCTGGAGTCCTGGTGGACAAACTAACCATGAGCCAGAAATGCGTCTCCATGGCAAGGCAAACAGGATCCTGGGCTGCATTTGGAAAAGCATTGCCAGCAGGTGGAGAGGGAGGTGGTCCTTCCCCTCTGCTCAGCACTGGGGAGGCCACAGCTGGAGCACTGGATCCAGTTCTGGGCTCCGCAGTACAATATATCACGTGGACTTACTGGACTGAGTCCAACAAAGGGCCACTAAGACGATTAGGGAAGCACAGCACCTTTCACAGGAGAGGCTGACGGAGCTGGGACTGTTTAGCCTGAAGAAGAAAAAGCTCCAGTGAGGGAATCTTACTCATATGCAAGTACCTGATGGGGATTCGGAGAGAGGAGTAAAGAAAGCTCAGCCAGACTCTTTCCTGCAGTGTCCAGTGACAGGCTGAGAGACAAGGGGCACTAAGTGAAATACAGGATATTCCACTTCAATACAAGGAAAAAAAGAAAAAAAAAACCAAATATTTTCACTATAAGAGTGGTCAAACATTGGCACAGGTTGCACAGTGATGTTGTGGAGTGTCCATCCTTGGAGCTATTCAAAACCTGGCTGGACATGGACCTGGGCAACCTGCTCTAAGTGCAGACCTTGCTTTGAGCAAGAGGTTCAACTATACGATCCTCAGAGGTGTCTTCCAACCTAAACAATTCTGTGATTCTGTGATCTACAGCCTGACACCAGGAGGAAAAGCAGTGTTAACAGAATTCTTCCTTATTCAATGCCTCCAACGACAACAAAACCTACAATTTAATCCTGCGGCATGAAAAGGAGCAGCCTCTACAGTCACAAAGCACATGCTGCAAACACAAACTGGCAAGGTTTTTCTGTCTTACTGCTGCAGAACTGCAGCAAAGACATACATTTGAAAGGCAGTTCAAACCTTAATATGGAAGAAGCAGAATATGATTCACCTAGGATCATCGAACTCAGGCAAAAAAGTGGGAGCGGTAACCGACACAAACGGGAGGCAATTACACATTTTAGCCAGAATAAGCCATTGTGTTCACTGCTATAAAGTCTTGACATCTTAATCTGAAGATAGAGATCTTCTTTTATATCTTTATCTGTATCTTTAGCTATATTATTAAATATTATGGTAAACTACTCTGTTGAGACTGTTTTGTCTGTGTCAAACACAAAGTATGCAAGCAGTTACTTTAAATTGAGCTACTTTTAGTTGCTCAAGCACCAAGATATTCAAGTTACTACTTAACACTCAGATATAGCTACAGACACCTACTTAAACATAAAACTCAAAGATTAGGGTAGTAACAAGTAAACAAACCCCAACCCGTAAAGTGGGAAGGCTTCAATTATTTCCCCTACTATCTTTATCTAAGGTATTTCTCATTTTTCTTGTTTTGGGCAAGCTGTTCTCAATACTTGAGAAGCAAAAGAGCCACTGCAACATCACATTAGAATCTGTGCCGGTTAAAAAAAAAAAAAAGAAAAGAAAAAGAAGGAGCAAGCCAGCACAATCAGATTTATCAGATGACGGGGCAGTAAGTACTAGTTGGACCAGCATGAATCCTTACAGAACTGCGGTCTGCTACACTGGAAGACTTGCTGGGCAAGTCTGGTTGGCCCAACATGCAAAGCATAACCAGCACGAGTCACCTAAGTTACCTTCAAAATTGCTATGAATTGCTTTTTAAAACAAACAAACTTGTTAGGCGTGTTGTGGTCTTTAGAGCACAGCAAGCATAGAGGTTTCCTCTTTTAAAGAACGTTAGAACATGTTAAAAACGTGCAGCCTCCCACTGTTCTCCGTTTCCCTGCAAGCTGAAGTACAAAAGAGAAAGATACACATCCTTGTTGTAGGAACTTTGTAGCCGTGTGCCACTAACACCACCGAACCACCATTTAGGCAGGGACAAGGTGACAGCTGTTTGATTTTTAGTGAGCTTTGGATTTGTTTGGAGAAAACAAAAGTATTTTCTCCTTAAGAGCGCACTCTGAAGCTCACCCTCTGTCACAGTCAAAGTGCTGCATCGGAACAATAACCTGAGCTGTCTTTGCAGAGCCAACTGTCTAGGCGGCAAAACCTACCCAGGGGCACTATCACGAACTACAACACTACTACTAGAGTTTCTTTCTGAGTCACCGGCAATGCTATGCATTACTAAATTGATTCCGTTGCTTGTCTTTCCAGATGTGAAATTCCCTGTGATTCCAAAGAGTCATTCATAAGGTGCTTCACTTCCTCAGCTCTTAAGACAGCTCAAAAAGTTACCATACATACAGCCGCCATACCATACAGCCTTAAAAAGCTAACAGACACAGGACCAAAGCAGATTTTCCCAGTCAGGTTCCAGGGAAGACAATGCCCAGAGATTACACCCAGGTTCATGGCCTTAAGTAAAGGGATACTTCTCAGATTGTGTAATCAACACCAAAAACCAGTATATCCAAACCAACTGCATGAAAAATCTCATTAGGCTAATGGTCTATGCAAAACAAGCGCCTTGTGAAATAGCAGTCCTGCTTCCTCTAGAGGAAGGACTACCTCTTGTAAAGCAGGGGGAACGCTTGAAACCTGCTTTGCCACCTCAGCTGTTAACTCTGAGAGGACCTGTATCCAAAGAGAACCAGAAAAATGCAAGATGCAAACCAGTTCGTCTAGCACAAGCTGGCTAAAACGAACTAATAATCGACAAGCCATCGCACAGGGCCGCAGCACTCCTGGTTTCCATTCGAGTGTTCGGCCGCTTACACGGAGCTGTGCGCTGCAACACCGCAGGACGTGCTATTAGGAGTCAAACTTTCTCCTCTATACAGAAGTAGAGCTTGTATAGTGGAGTCCACAGTAATACAAATACTGAGGAAATGGACAAAAACTCCACTGGAAAAAAAATGCTCCTGCAAGTCAGAAGCAAGCCTTCAAAATAAAGAATTGGGAAAAATCTGTAATTCTGTTTGAAGAAGAAAATAAGAGACTAGCAGAGTCTGATGGCTACGAATAAATAAAAATAGGATCATCCTATCATAAATAGGTAAATTAGATGGATGAAACCCAGCCTAGATTTTGTGCTTTTGCTTTTGAAGTGGACAGAATCATCTAAGTTGGAAAAGACTTTTAAGGTCATCTAGTCCAAACATAAACAGATTCGAATCCTTATTGCTTCTCAACAGTGACATGTAAGACTTGAAGGAACTTACTACAAAAAGTTTCAGTATACTCTGTGATAACTGTTGAACTGCCCAAAATGAAAAAATCCTGATAAAGACTGCACAAAACTTGCACTGTTACTTAAGAGGGAGAAAGCTCTATTATAACAGACTTCTGAAAAAAAAAAAAGAAAGAAAGAAAAAAGCAAGGTATTTGGAAATCCACAGTTCAGCCATTTGGAAGACTCTCCTCCTTAGTCCAGATTTCCAAGTCAGCTCAGCTGAAAACACAGCTTCAAAGAGGAAGTAACTGGTGACATGTAGCAATGGACTTGCTTGGGAAGAGATTGCTGTTTCCTCTTCTCTTAAGATTCGTAGATTGCAAGCTCCGTATATAATTTAAAGGAAATCAGAGCATCTAGAAGATATTCAGATGTTTCTCCCCCAGAAAAACCCACAGCTGCAGAAATAACAGGACATATTCAGCAACCTTACAACAAATACCCCAAGGCCGTGGAATATCAAGTCTTTCTGGGGACAGCAGCAGAACTCAGAATTTACTTCTTACTACACGAGGGACAGCAGAGACTAGCTAGCAATGAAAGACACATGAGCTGGGAGTCTCACTTCCATTTTTAACTGGAAGTTTTAAGTTACTGCATATTTTGGGACCATAAACTTTTCAGAGCACTACACAAGAGGCTCTTTCAGGTCAAAAAGATGCAGAATGCAGAAAATTGACACTGGATTGCACAAAGACGGAGAGCAATTTCTCATAGGAAGCTGATAACACACGTTATTCTAATGCACTTACAGCTGCAGACGTAACTAATCAAGGGGTTTTTGGTATCCAGGAAATTCTCTGAAATGCCTTGAGGTTTAGCAAATACAGGAACCAGAATATTCTAGTAAGGCTGGAAGTGAGCAAACATTTTTTCTTTAAACAAGATGTAGAACTTGCCTAAAACTCCAAGTAAGCATTTGTATTCATCTCTCCCTACATGCCAGGCCTAATTAAAGAGCATGGTGAAAAGGCTCGATCAGCCCCTGAGCATTCAACTACTGAGCTCTAGAACTGTACCACCAGGCTGGGGCACAGGCAAGGGTTACAGCCAAAAGGGTACATATCAAGAAAAGCTGCCAGAGTGACTACAGGTAAAAATCAAGCCTATGCTTTTCAGAAGATGTGCTAGGTTAAAAAACCAAATAAACCATAATTATACTGCTGAGCAAGGAAACCATTTTCCCAGTCTTCAAATCCAACTGGGTTCGGCAAAACTTGATTTTGATATATCCTTTAAATAAGTTCTACTGATTAAAAAAAAACAAACCGATCTTCATCAATTTTTCCTTCTAATGGACGCTCAATGACTTTAATCACTGGCTGAAGGTTCAAGTCAAGAAAACCAGCAATACTATTACTGGAAATCACAGCTCTGAATGTGGAAAGCCCAGTCTGATATCCCAGTTCTGGTGACTACCTTCTGCTTATCTAAATCAAGTTCAGTTACCTCTTCATATTCTTCAGGTCTTGCCTAAGTTACCACAAAATGCTGTTGATGCCGTCTCATGATACAGTCGATGTTTTTCAGCCCAGCTCATGACACAGTACAAATAATCACCACATAAAGTAGTGCCAGGTGTATTTGGAAAACCCTTTACTTTTAGATTATCTCTGTTAAATGGCCTACACGGGAAAGGCAAAAGGCCTTTCTGGGCATCTATTTATTGTCTCCCCACAATGACCTCAGATCTGAGGAGCCTGTCTCCAGTTGAAGGCCATTGACCATTTAAAACCTCAATTCAGTCAACTCTGGACAGAAAACAGCTACCGAGTGCCTGAACAATCATACGAACAGAAATACATATTCAAACAGTGTATTTTGAGATTGCAGAAGTCTAAAAATCACTATCCTCAAGCTGTAAAGCTGGCTACTAATCAAACAGCTGCAGCATTATTCTCTCATCCCTCCATACACCTCTGCAGCATCCTCCAGCTCCACTGGGTTGGCACTGCCATATACCACAAAACAGAATCAAGTCATTGGGTGCTTTCAAGTTTCAGCATGGAGGGGAAAACTTAATAATGAAAGGCACACAAAGAATCAAAAAATAAAAGCCACATTTTGTAAGGAAGCAGAAGGGCAAACGTTTTAAAAGAAGCCTTAAATGTTTGCACCATTAGGTTTCAAGGACTTCAACAAACTTCTCATCCATGCTACAAACAGTCTTTACACCAGCAGTTATAACACAAATAAGAACTATAAAAACATTTCCCCTTAGACTTTTTAGATACTATGTTCATTCTTTTCAAATAATGGATTTTAGAAAGGCCAGGGGGAAAGTGATGTTCAGCTCAAATTTGTTTTTAAATTTGTTACCACAAATTTAATTAAAATAATTTAATCATAAAACAGTAAGAAGCTTATGATGCAGATTAACATAACACCAAATTCCTACATTCAGGTTTATGTTTCTGTTTATGCAAGTTCTTATTATTAAAACAAGAGGCCCCAGTAAGTTAGAAAAGCATCCTGCAAAGTCTATGACAGCAATTCTAACTGGGAACTTAAGCCAGTACCTTTGCAGGCACAGTGAATCAAATTATTCAAGCCAACAAAGCATCTTACCACATTTAAAATTTACCCCAGGTTATCCTACAGCAGTTCAGCAACTCTTAAGTGTGTGGCCACGTTTCAGGTTGCCAGTAACAGAAGTCCTTCAACATAAGATCAGAAGCAACACCTTTAATGGCGCTCTCAGGTTATCACAAATGAATTAGCAGAAAAAGCAGCCTCTCCCATTAGATTATTCTAGCTGATGCACCTCAAAGCAGCAGCAGAAAGTGTACAGTTCCTAATTTTAAAAAAGTTTAGCTCTCTGGCATCTGTTACTATTACAAAACAAGTAATCCTCTTACACCTGCTGACAACTGCAAAAAATACCTTGGATCTGTGGCCGACTGTCTTACTGGGAGTTCCAGCAGTACTTTTTACTGGCATAAAATGGTCGGACTCAATACAAACAAATTTATACAAACATTCTGAATGGCTGCCTCTAATACCTGCCCTTCATCCTCAGCACACAGCCCAATATTCAATGCACCTTTCAATGAAACACCCAAGTCCCAATTTTGAAATATGCTGCTGCAATAACAGTAATTGAGGGTTCTCTTCCTCTCTCTTCTCCCTCCTCGAATTAAAAAAAAAAAAAAAAAAGCCACATTTCAGATTAAAAGTTTTCCTATGCATTGGGAACAAATGGTAAAAATGACAATAGCCAAATGCTGGATGAACACAAAAAGAACAAACTTCAACTACAGTACTTCACTGCAGAGCAGCTTCTCTGGAGGGCACCCATAAAGGGGCTGAACAACAGAGTTGTGAAAGCCTGTGGCAATGGACTTCTCCACTTCAAACATGGCACGTGTGCCACAAACGCAATTTTGAGATACCATGAATCTCAAAGTTCCACTTTACAATTAAATGAGTAATGTGAATACTCCTAAGTCCGTGGGTAGCAACAGGCACTGTAAGCCCTTTCCATGCAGCTTGTCAGGATCTGTGACTACAAGTGCCTTGGCTTACTCATGAAGCACTCACCTGAAGTGTTACAAATTACTTTCCTCATATAAAAACAAAACTAGGCAAAAATAAATTTATTCAAGCTATGAAAGTTTAGCACTCCCACAGAGTAAGAGCTTTGGTCAACACACTTCAAACATGGAATTCTACCTATCCAACTAAATCCTCCCTACTTGCTCAAAGAAACCACACCTCAAAGCAAATGCTGCGAGTGACCAGACACGCAGATTTACCACGTTGTTTTTGTGAGGTATCAAGAAAGGGTGGTAAAGGGTTGGAAAAGGAAGGAGCAGGCCACTTGCTATGGTTCGTTCTTCACCACAGCAGCCACTCAAATAACCCTTAGCCTTCCTATAGTGATGCATGGCAGCACCACTTGTGGTTACACGAATTCAGCTCTGCATTTTAGCTTTTAAAGTTCAGGAGGCTTTTAAAACATTTGCAAAGAATGTAAGCAATAAAGCAGGGGGGGAAGGGGCACATTTCATTATTTTCTCCCTCTGAAATAGATGGAGGGACAGAAATGCTTCTCCAGCCTGTAAAAAAACCTGCCAAAATCCAGATGCCCAAGGTAGGTATCAAATGATCTTTAAACACACCCCAAAATTACCTGAGCAATGGCCTCAGTTGTCACATTCCTTTCCTACATTACTAGAAGACCAAAGTATTAGGATTATCTGAAGAGTCTCAAAACAACAGCAACAAAATATGCATCCATTTGTTTTCATGTAATCCACTACATGCAAAAGGCTTAGCATATATTTATTTTAACTGTACCTGCATCTGTATTTTTACAAATACAAACCAAACTTCATAGATCCTTCATATTATATTAGTGTATACACAGGCTATGGTTATATTTATTTCCAAGTAAACCTGTTGCTAGGAGGAACAAGTGAATTTTCTGCCAGAGACAAGCACAGGAAATAAAAATGGATATGAAAGAACAACACATTTGGAAAGGAAATTGGCAGTTACCAGAGTTGGGAGTTTTGCCAGGCCATCTATACGCATTTACGCATATCAAAACAGACAAGATTCAGGTACAGAACTCAAGAGGCCACCTTTCTAATGCAATGCCTTCCCGTGTGCTGGGCAGTCAGTACAGAACATTTCTTGACCCTTCTCACGCCACTTACCACCCACACCGCTGCTCTCTCCTATGTGTCCTCAAATACACCCCAAGCCTCATGTTTCTCCATGTCCCTGGGTCAGATTCAGAACTGACTTTCTCTTTGGCCCTGCCCTGCCTACAGGCATCTGAGCATCTCCGTTCTTCCTTAAGAGTTTCAGCCAGGCTGATGCCCTTCCAGTCCTCCTTTTAAGAGGCTATGTCAACTCCTGTTTTATATACAGAGTAGAAAGCCTTAAAAATACAATACTTTAAGTTCTTCTACCACCCTAATATCCTAATATTAAGACTTTATCTGCAGATACCTTTTGGATCTAAAAGGCTATAATAACCAAAAGTGGACTAAACATCATCTAAAGGAAAGGATGATGCTTCACACACCATCTGCCACTGCCAGATTAATGTGTTGCTCCAGTAGAAGCAAAAGTAACAAAGCCTGGTTTCCCAAAAAATTGTTGTCTAACCTCCTTCTCAATGGGCTGGACAAGAAATTCTGGCGCTGTGGCAAATGCAAAACAATTGATGTGCTGGTTGGACATGCAGCAGATGTCAAACACGACATACGATGGCCAAATCTGCCTGTGCTACCATCAGCTGAGGCACTAACTTGGATCTCTCTCTCCTCTGGTCAGCTGCCAATTTTCACAAAACTCATGAGAACACCATTATGTCTGAAATCTGAACCACCTGCTCAATCACAGACAAACTTTCAAAGCAGCAAATCAGAAGTGTGGAAGAGGGGAGAGAAAGAATAGCTGTTAAGTAGCTTAATCCCATCAGGAAACTATGCTTCAAACACTGTCAAATTGATCTACATAGATAATAAAATACCTAAGTCACCAAATTATATTAAAATAGTGTTTATTGGTCCACCCTAAACACCACACTCAAACATAACTGATGCTTAAATTAATCAAAAATACATATTCTTAATATTAGTGGGTTTTTTTCCTCCCAGTTCTGGCAAGCAAGCACAGACATGACAGACTTTCACAGAAACTGCACATGCTTGTAACTTCAGGATGCTAGAAAACAAATGGAACTAAATTTTAAAACCTCTGATAAAATCCTCCTTTTTGCCACCAAAAACCCCACATATCCGCAGGCACTCATGCCATTGTCCTAATGATTCAACTTGCTAGAACCAAGTCCTCCCAAACAGCAGCAGCGCTGGCCCTTGCTCTTAGCACACCATTCCTATTTTTAGTTCTGTATAAGTGAGAAGCAGTAATAAAGCTATTAGGCTTTCCTCTCCCCCTTTACTTATATTACAAAACTGAGGTGAATCTCTAAGCTAGCTTAAACTATTAGAGTCCTTAAACAGGGACAATTTCTTACTTTTTAGAACTATAACATTTAAACAAGAAGTTTTCAGATTATGTTGCATGACTCAAAAGAAGTAACACCCCTGGCACTATCCTGTAAATATTCGTGAAAAGGCATAACGAAAGTATTTAAGAAAAACAAACAAACAAACAAACCACTCTGGCACTGCTGTCTTATTAAATCTTAAAGACTTGAATTTTCTATCTTCTAATGACATTAAAAGTCTCCTTTACACAGAGGCAGGGAGGTTGCATCTCTTCTACTCTATTCTGCCCATGAAACAGAATCACTCACTTGCCCAGTTAAGTTCTGAGTCCAGTTCAGCTGTGCATGAAATCCTGACCTGCTTTCAGCTTGCACTGATGAAGCTGTTGACCCTCTTCAAGCCCCCTTCTTAATTTTTCAAATGCTTTAGAACAACTGAGACAAAACCAGCAAAATGTGAAGTCGAACCACTGAGACTTTTAATGCTCTTCTTTAGCTTGTTCTTTACACATTCTGTAACAGAACGTATAGCTGTGCACTGAGCCAAAACCTTCCTTAAGCTCTCCACCATGATACTAATCTCTTTCCTAAACTGCTGCTTTACTTAAATGTTTCTTTGGACTGTTTAACTCTGAACAACTTCTGCATTTTGTTGGCTATTCACACAGCTGAAGTACTTCTGAAGTTCTTCACAATTGCCTCTGTAGCTGACAAACTCAAACAGCACACATACAAAACTTCAGAGGAACCCCACTGCTAAGCTTTCATCAAAATGAACACTGGTCTTTACTCCTTTATCAGCCAGTTCTCAGTTTATGATAACCCATTGTTCTCACCCTACTTAGTTTTCTTCTCTAAAGGAACTTTGCAAAAGGCATTTTTCCAGTCTAAACAACACTAACCAGTTAAAACAGTAAAAAAGGTGAGGAAGTCTACTTCAGTGACATTTTCTTCATGTACTAGAACACCTAACCCGCACAGGACTGCTCTCTTGAATTGGGGCCATAAGCAGTTCAACAAATACATTAAAGCTGGTGCTGTCACCAAAAGCTGCAGTTCCTTCCTCCTTCCCTCTGCTGTTTGTACCCACCACCTTCTTTCACCACACCCAAAGAATGACCTGGGTTAGGGACTGTGTTTTGTAAGTCACGCAGCACCAAAAAAAAAAAAAGAAAGGGGTGCGTAGCTTTAGTGTGGATCAGGGCTGTGATCCAGATCACCACACAATCATCAAAATATTTGGCCGAGCAAACTGAAGCAGCGGTGGTAGGATGAGTCTAAAGGGCTGGGAGAGGCCTTCCTCAGTGGCACCCCCGGCTTGAAATGCTTGTAGGGGGAGAGAATAAAATGCAAAAAAGATCCCACAAACAAAAACCCAGCCTCATATGCAGAATCCCTCACTGGTGTCATGGAACATTTCAGGAATGCAAAAATATCAGCCTTATTTATTTCAGTAACTGCATATACAAATGGCTGGACTATTATCTCAACGGTGGTGACTGCAGCAGCAGTGCAATTACATTCCTACGTAATCCCACAGTTGACATGTCATCTTAAGCATTAAGAGTTTATATTCCACTGTAATAAACGCAAGCAGATTACATATCTTGGAGCTGTATTTTGACTCAGTTCACACTGGAAAGTTACACCACTAAGCTTATATTCCATAAAGGATTTACTAACTACCCTGTCTAATTAAGGTTGCACAAGTCTTCCATTTTTAAAATCCTGTTTTCAGCTGCTTAAAACCCTGCCAAACTAACCTTTGGCAAGACTTCACTGTCCCTCACACACGTCTGACAGAGAAAAGGAAAGTGATATATTTTGTTCCTCTGAGTTGCATTCTGAAAAATTTATTTCCCAGAACAAAATGACAGAGAAAATAGGTTTTATCCTCCGCATTAAACACACAATTTTGACTCCAGTTTCCTTGAAAAGCTCTGTGATTTCTATGCATTAGAACAGTTACATTAAATGAGAATGAGAAATTGAATCTCTGTCATAAAGGCATCCTTTCTGAAATGTTCCAATACAGACACGGTAACACTGTCAAAGTGGAAAAAAATTCCACCTTCATACGCTCTGCAAAGTATTTGTGGACAAAGAATTTAACTCCCTTCGATTTTGCTTCTGCAAACCAGAGCTGGCAAAAGTTTTCCTGTAAGTATTTCACATCGTTCCTAGAAGCCTACCATCACGAAAAAGAACAAGAAAAGCTGCAGAGAACAGAGACACATCTCTCAGGTATTCTTAGTCATATCCTTTTAGGCACTCAACCAGCAACGAAGGGAGAAGTAAGATGACTAGCATGAATAGATATGCTGAAAACAAAGGCCCAGAAGAACCAGGAGGGATGAAAGCATATCCTAAAAATAGCAAACTCAGCCATAAGCAGGAATAGCACCCAGAATTCCCAAAACTTTATCTTCCTTTGGCTGCTAGCACATGAGCCGATTCAGAAGCGTCCCACAGCCATTCCTGGACTTAGAAAGTAAATATCACACCTTTCTGTATAGGTATTCCTCAATTTCATCTTCACTATCCTTAGGCAGATGTGGCAGATTGGGTATTCTTGCACTAGTACTATCCAGAGCAGGTGAAATGGGAGCAGAGACCAATCCACTCAAAAAAAAAAAAACAAAACCCCAAACCTGTATGTGTCCGCTTTTACACTAAGTTTTGTGCCAGAAGGCAGCAGCTTTCTAAAAATAAAATTCAGAGAGCATTTCAATACCTATTTTTTTTTTGAATGATACTTTATAGTTAAATAATACGATAGGAAAATTAAATACAAGCTTTACTACATTTGAGATGTTACTGACACGAGATGAACTACAAAGCAGTATGGTAAATCCTGTAACTCATGTTCCAAAAAAAGGAGAGACGAGAGTTCCCTGGTGTGATTTTACCTATTATCAAAATAGGACAAGGGTCACCGTATAGCATGCTTTACGGATGCATCGCTTGCGCAAAGCAGTTGACAGTAAGTTCACTGTACTGCTTACCTCCTCTTGCGCAAAGGCACAGTGTGCCTTTGCTCGGAGGCCACAGCAGAATCAGCTCCAGTGTCCCGATGCATTCAACTCTGGCCTTCTCTTATCAAGACAGCTTGCAAATTACACACAAACTTCCTCTTACAAACTGCAAATTCAATTCAAAGATCCCTGCTTCATCTCAGCATAAGCCACGTGTAAATCACACGCATCAGAGAAAGCTGCGTTGAAGCCAGGGATTGCCTAAAAGCTCAACAGATACCCACTGCATAAACTAAAAGTTTGTGTGGTTATGTTGCTATCCAAACCTACTGAGTCACATTAGGTATTTTCACGCATTCAGAGAAAACACAAAACAGGACAATTTTGTTTCTCCATTTCACACACTGCCTGATCTCAAAAACACAAGTTGTTTCCCCCATGTCCTCCCTGCCCCGTCCTCAGAACACTGACCAGCCCTGAAAACAAACTATCGCCAGTTAAAATCACGCTGTTGGAACAGAGGAGGGTAGAAAACAATGGCAGAGTTAGAGGCATAGATAGGCCTCCTGAAATAACACGTCTCCTGCCTTATTTGGGGCAAAAAATTTACTTTATCTGATCTGCTGTTCTCCAGCTTCTGCTGCACTTTCCGCCTGAGGAGAGGGGCCAACTTGTCAGGAGAAGCCGCACAGACAGCACACGGAGAAGTGTTGTCACAGCATCTCCACCTATACCTTCTACAGTTCTGGAAGACAAAAATATTTGCATTCTTAGAAGATTAGAGGAGTGGAGGCTGTTGACTGACAAAATGGAAACAAAGAAAAACAGACTGCTGAAAAAGTTACAGACTGGTCACTACTGAAGCATACATGCAAATCAGCCAATAAATTTTAAATCACTTGAGGGGAGAGGAGGGAGGACACAACAAAAAAAATCCAGATCTCAGTTTTATTCTACTTGGCTGAATAACAAAGAAAGGAAAATTCTCCTCACTTGACAAAACTAGAATATTCCTACAGACACTATTTAAATGTCACCTTCTTGGCTGACACAGAGCAGTAACAGGCAATACCACAGGATTAGCTCACTTTTTATTAAGCACTGCATCATGACACCAGTAAGCATACTCACACCACCAGCACCTTTTTTACGTATGGTAAGAGAAGCGTACCACTCTCCCCTTCATCATCCCACCAACCAGTCTGGCATTATTGCAACTGTGTGTGCTTGCAAGAGGCTGAAACAGAAGGTTCTGTTGAGTTGTCCCCTTCACTGCTAGAGCGTGCAATACTCCAGGCGCAACCCTCAAGGAAACCCCTTCCCAAGAAGCACGCAAGCCTCCTGACCAGATGTAACACTTCTCCAGTGCTCTGACAGGCAGAAGAGCGCTGATGGTTGCTGCAGACAGAGGACACTCATCCTCCACCAGCTCCTCCCCGGCACACACCGCTGCTCTCTACAGTGGGACCGAGCTGTGCGGAGCAGAGCGAAGCACAAGATTAGCATCAGGACTACCAAGACCGCACTGCTAACAGATCACTCTGCCATCCTAGAGACTTCTAGTCGCAGTACCGCAATAACGCTATCATTGGCTGACTCCTGCATTTAGACAGCAGGAGGAAACAGAACGCTTTTTCTGACTGCATTTAAACAAAGCGACTTCTCTAGCAGTCCTATTATTAGCAATTTGATTAGATATGGGGATATTAAACTTCAGTCTGCAATAGTTACTTGCCCAAAGAAGTACAAATCTAGAAGATGGTTGCATTGAAACTAGTTTTGTCCTCGAGCAGGAGGTCATGAGAAATTCACCTCCACAGATATGCTCCATCTCTCTCCATTACATCCACTGCACTGTGGATTAGTGGTTTCTGGTTTACTTGTATATTAAATGACAAATTATAGTATACGGAAAAAAAGGGACTTGCCAACAAAGGATTAAGCACTCTTGAGTTTGCTTTATTTAGAATCCATCTTCCAACAAATGCAGGAAAATATTTAGAAGTGTTATTCAAAGGTGCCTTTCAAATCACAGTAATATGCAGATTGAGTGTCCTAACTGAACAGCTCTGACAATGAGAGCAATACATTTATACAAAAAGCCTTAAAAAAAGAAAAAGGCTTCGAGGAGTTATAAGAAAGGCTTTCTGAAAGTATATAAAAATAAAATAACATTGCTAGACTATCTGAACATTCTTCATGAAAAGACACTCAGTTTTTCTTTTCATAAGAAACATTAGAGAGTTCAAGAGAACAACATAGATATTTATCATACTCTGCCCTTTAAAAATCAAAGGCAAGCAATTATACCCAAGTTCTCTCTCATACTTGCATCTTAAGAAGAAAAAGATTAGGGGAAGGAGAGCGACCTTTACAATTTCTCTTCCTGTATTTTGCTTGTCCAGTTATATGCTATCTCTTTACATAACATCAAGTGCATCTGCAAACAGAAACACCTACGTTCATCCAAAAGCACAGATTAGAGCTGCTGATACAGACACAGATCATGTAATTTCTGTGACAAATCCTCTAGGATCCTAGCATGAAAACACAGGTTTCTGCGGGGGTGGGGAGAAGGGAAGACCCAGTTCATGAGTCTTCCTCAGCTCTTCCAGCTTTATTCAATAAAATATACCAACAACGACACAACAGCAACAAAACCCAGAAGGAAAACCTAGCACTCACCATATTTCCTTAATTTGGTGTTCAGCTCTCTCCTACACATTACACACAAACTTACATGGGGAAAAAAAAAAAATTAAAAGTCCGCCACGAATACACTTTGCAGGTCAAGTTCATGTACCTAATTACAAACGGTTTATGTCACTTCTCACCCCATAGATGACCCAGGCTCGAAAAGGGTAAAACTAAATAAATTTTAAAAACAAAAACTACATTCAACACAACCGAAGTGGAACACTACCTCCAACTAAAAAACAAGTAAACTTATTTAGCTGGTTACCCTCTCAATCAAGAAGAAAACAAAAAAAAACCCAACTCACCAACAGCTGTGCTACACAAAAGAAAATAAAAATCCCTAATCTTCTCAATGAACCTATACATACATACTCTATTTTGTGTCTACTTTTGCCAAGATGGAACGTATTGAAGCCTATCTTTGACTTAGGTTTTGGACTTGAAAACAGAGCGATTCCGTAGCAATGCCTCTTTCAGATGCACCACCGCAAGTCTTAGACACCAACTCCAACAAAGTAGTATTCAGTTCTGATACAGTTATATTGTACTCTGTAAAGAGAGAGGACCTAGCAACAGTCTTCTATAAATCTATCAGTCTGGAAACAGACACATAAATTACTCTGTCTACGTATGTGGAAGCCAGAAAGATATACGCTTTCTGGGTCTGTTCTGCATGTGCTGGCGAGCACTGACGAGGGGAAAGAAAGAATCAACAAAAGAAATACGCTCTTCTTGCTATTTTGCAGTTTTCAGTATAAAACATGTTTATGTCTTCATATCAAATCAAATATCTTTAAACCAAGACAAGTACAAGCATTTGCTTAATTCTGCCCCCAAACAGCCATGCTTTATAGAGAAAAGCGAAAAGAAGGGCCTCCTTACCCATCCACCATCCCAGAAAACACTTCTGTGTAGCTGTTTGTAAGTGAAACTTCAAACAAACATACTAAGATATTTCAAGACTGTAAAACAAACGATTTCAAATTGTCAGGATAGGTCAGCAACACCAATCAACAGATGTTCAGAAAGACTCTAGGATACGCAGATCATGCTAAGACCACTTTCCAAGCAATAGGCAAAAGAAACCACACAGTTCTGCAGTCAGCAGTAAAACCATCCCAAGGAAACTGCTTTCAAAAACTGACAACCATACCGTCACGGGACAATGGCTTGAATTTTAACTAGCACGTTCAATATAGACAGCAAATTCCCGGGGTCATATGCTGTACGACTTTAATACTACCATTATGCCCATAAACTTTCCCATTTCCAATTAACGATACGCATGACACCTTGAAAGTCATTCCTTCCTTCTGGAAGGCCTTTACCCTTTAAGGCGTAAAGCAGGCTTTCAAAATATACCTGCCACTGCAAACACCATGTGGACTTCTTTTAACGAGCAAATATAAATATATAAAAAGATTTTTAAAACAGCATATCTGGAAAAGCTTGAGCTGTACCAGGCAAGGCAATTTTGAAGCAGAGCAAAGTCGCAACAGCTCTAGCTCGACAGACCAGAATCTAGCTTGCTGCTGCCACCATCTCCTTAAGAAGGACCAGAAGCTCACCTAGAGTATCCACAGAAACTCTCTGCATCTCAGAAAGGCATACGACAGGGTACCAAAAGGCACATTACCAGAGGAGCTTCAGCTGTCGCAGCCTAACAGAAAGGGCGCTCCATCTGAGTCAACACTGACTTTATGACTAATCAGGAGTCTGACCAGACTCCAGAGCTCTGCGCTGCCATTCCTTTTTTTCCTTGTTTACATGGACAAGACCTGCAGATGCAGCCTAGGCAGAAGAGAGGGAAATAATTTTAGGAGGGCTGTTCATATTCTGCACTCAGTAGATTTAGTTCCTCCCCTTTCCAAGGACTAAACACATACATAGAACTGATGGCTGTTTTCCTGCACAAAGTGCAGTAGCCAGGATGAACATCAGTGCATTCGAGGACAAGACTAGAGAGCCTTCCTTAATATTTCATTTCAGTCCATCACCTTGATGAGTCTATGAATACTAACAAGCAAAATAAGCTCAGTAATAACTGCAAAGCAAGCATGCAGAGGGGAACAACCCTACAGATTCCATCATTAGTTCTGCTAACAGTAAACGAAGAGCCATACAGTTGAGAAACACTGTGTATCACTATTTGCATGAAAGAGGTTCCCCCTGTTTCCCTCCATTCAGAAGGAGCAGAAAAGACAGTCACTGCTGCAAGGAAGAGAAGACCTGCTATTCTGACACAAGCTTCGTGTCAAACTTCTTTGCCTCGTGTCCCGATAGTTTTAAGCGGAGGTGATTTAGAGACGCACAGACTCAATAAAGCAAACTTCACCTCTATCAACTACATGCATAAGTACAATCAGCTCTCTTTTGAGCCTTTTTTCATGTAACACTAAAACAAAGGGTTCAGGATACTTTCAAAAAAATCACTTTTTTTTATTATGCTACAGCAAAACATTGATGGAGAAACTCTTACTTGACACATTATGCCTATTATTTTAACAGAGTTTTTCAGTACACCCAGCATCTCAACCCAGAAATACAACGCACCTGTGTAAAAAAACCTGAAAGAAAAACATCCCACATCTCCACCACACATAGAAATTCCCCTACACGTTCCCCTACTACAACAACTGTATATTGACATTTATTTACTTTTTCACATTTGTATATTTCAAATTAGTAAGACATTCTTACCTGTATATCCTGCCCACCAGCCCCAGGAAGCCACCATAGCTAAAAGCCACTTAAATAACACTCCTTCGATATACCAGAAGCTCTTACTGTCCAGCACTCGGAGGGGCTGCAGCACAATTAAATACAGGACGTAGGACGGAATAGCGACCAGGTTATTGGCGACCATAAAAGCGAACCTGAGGAGTGCTTTCAGGCAGGTGTAGCCCACCCGCTGGGCCTGCTCCAGAGTCACGGCCATTCTCTTCACCGCGGAAGGTGCGGGACCGTCCTAGGGGGAGAGAGGAGACAGGGCACAGGTAGCG
>VZZY01015302.1:754704-774209 GCA_013400335.1 Eurystomus gularis
TCCCCTCCGCTCCGCCCGCGCAGCAGCAGCACGTTTTGTTTCGTCGCTGTAGTCCCACGTCCCCTTCGCACGGGATCCACTACAGACCACCTCCTTCGCCTTTTTCCTTCTCGCTGCTCCCTCCCCTGCAGCCACAAAACCCCTGCGGAGATGTGCGAGCTGCAGTGACCCCGGACCCAGGGCCAGAGGGGGACACTTCACAGCTCCCCCCCGCCACAGGACCGCGGGAGGAATTTTTGCCTCCTGCGTACCTGCATCATCGCTGGTGGCCATACCAGCCTGGTGCCTCTGTGCCTGTCAGCCACCAGCCTGCTCCCCTCGTCTCTGTCAGCCCTGTACAGGCCTTGGAGGAGCACCCTCAGACCTGCTTCAGCCCTCACCGCACTGACTGGGCCCAGTTTCCTCAGCCTAGTGCAACTATTACAATATATACACTGAGCAGAAGGGCTTGTGCAAGTGATGTTCACTCTGGGTCCTTAAGGAACAGAAGCGGAGGAAAAAAAAACCAATTACACCTTAAGGAGACATGCTAGAAGGTCTTTTGTGCTGAAAAATAAATGAAAGTTTTCAAGTTGTCATGCTTAGACTGAAAAACGTATCGCTTTCACATAAAAACCCTGCCACGCATAAAGCTAGTCCACTGTTTCCTAGACAATGAGGCTGCAGAGATGACTGTACCATCAACAAAATTAAATCCCAACCTCCATTCCAGGAAGAAAACAAAGTTGTTATTGCAGATAAATTTCATTTGAGAATTTAAAAATGTAAACAACCAAATAACACCATCACGTTCTATTTGAGCAAAACAAAACTGCTGACTTTCTTGACAAAAAAAAAAAAAAAGGGACACATCTTGCATAAGTGTTTCCAAGTCTGGAGTGTTTTTTCTATGTTATTTTTATTACTAGGTTAAATCTGACAGTCGTCCTCAGTAATCATGGAGCCAGCTTGAGCTGGTCTGAAGTGTTACCAGCTTCAGTAAGACTTGGGATTTGGGTTTGGCTTTTTTTTTTTATATATATCTCATGCAAACAATTCTGGGCATACGCTTGAACTTCTTCTCAGCAAAATTTTGCTTCAAAACCCTCAGGTAGAAAAAGGACAATTTTTAGGCTATAATTAAAGTTACATTTTAATTTTTACATCCCAACAGCAAAATGAAGCCTTGTTTATGTATTACTCCAAGATGAAAAACATTGAATATCATTTAGTAATTTTAGTCCCACTATACAATTTGGAATAATACTCTCAAATCCGATGCATCAAAACGAAGGGCTGCAGAAATTATGGTAGACAACTAATGAATTAGGCAATTTATATTGCAAGGAGGAGTCGCACATGGGGAAGCAGGCGTACAAAGCAATCTTTGTCAGCGGGACTGCCTTAAAGCTTAGGAAGCTGTGGTTTAGCATTCTGCTGAATGAGCGAGTAGCGAAGACCCACCCCTATTCCTCATTTCCTGGCCTTCACATGGACAACCCAAGTCCTCGGAAGTGTGTGCAACGAGATATCCCTTATCTGCTGTCTGTTATCCAGGCTGAGCCCCTGAAGAATCCTTTAACACGCATAAAATAATATAGAGTAACACATACATGTGTATGTGTGCCATTACTGTAAACAGGAAGGAAACAACTAAACAGTAGAATTTCTCTTTCTCATTTGGTCAGGAACTGTTAACATTGAAGTTCAGAAGTTTCACAACTGTTTTTTTGGTTTGGTTTGAATTCTGGTGTCTGGAAGAAATTCCTCAACCTCTGAGCTTCGTGAGCTTTTGTTGTATAGTGTTTGTTTTACTATAAATACAAAAAAAGACAAAAGATTATATAAACAATGCAATTTGTGGCCTTTTTAACCATTTCTCTAAGGTTTGCATATTTTTTTTTTGGTGAATACCCCCCCTCTAGCTATTGCTTTTCAGCCTCACAGAAACACTGACAGGGATGTCACTACTGATCATTGTAAAAATACATTTTAACGTGCTTATTAACTGGTAGATACAGATACTAACATTGGTAATTAGGTGATTAATTGATGTCAAGGATTGCTGGAGCAGATAATTAAATACTGGAGTTGTCTCCCACTCACCTCAAAAAAAAACCAAACCAAACCTACAGACCAAAACCACAGAAAAAGGTTAGACTTATCCCTGCCTGTAAGACGCGAAAACATGTTATTACTGAGGTGGGGATGTTACGCAGTGGTAAACAAACACCTCGGTTACACAAAGATATCCCACGCAGCACACAGGTCCTTCAAGGGAGCTGCCCAGTCTGGAAGATTCATAATTCACAGAGGCTGGATTTGATCGCTGTATCTGGCTGCAAGACTCAAGTGAGGTGTTACTCATAAAGTCCTTGAGAGACTTCTGAAGAGGATAAGGTGTTGGGGTTTTTTTGTCCCTAAATACACTTCAAGAAGCGATTAGCCGCTGTCATTCTCATATGCTACCATTCAACGGCACATATTTGCATTACAACTTTGCCCTCGCGTTAGAGCTGCCTGCAAGCGTAGCTGCAAGGAGGGAGTGCAGTGCAGACATTCAAGTAGTCCATGAGTCAGGGAGGCATGGATAACTGTAATGAAATCCAGGTTCAAAGCTGTAAACACCAAACCAACTAAAGGATTTGTTTCTGGAGTCCAGAAACCGAAAGTTTTGGAATGCTTTTGAACCTCGGTCTGGGTCAAAGACTGGGAAATAAAAAGCAGCTCATGTGTCCCAACCAGGTTCAGTCAGTTCTCCCTGCTTGCTTTCCTTGTAGCGAACTGAAGTCACGGATGCCATATGGTTGGAGAAAAAAGGGGTTAGAAGGATGCACCCGTGTGCTGATGACACTTAAAAACCAAAACTGCCTTTAAAAATCATGAAGGCCTGTCATACAGAGAGCAAAGACAAGAAAATAGCCTGAGGAATCTCAGAAATTCTATAGAGCAGCCTCTCAGAAGGAGCACCATGCTACCTGGGAAACTGTATAAAAAAAAAATCTTATTTTAAAAAAGCAGCGTGACAGAAAAGATGAAAGTAGACAAAACTGCCACGAGGAACCACAAAGGTGGGAGTGAGCACAGACTGCTGGAAGATGCACAACATGAAATAGGGCATATAGTAAAGGGAGCATAAATCCAGGAAGCATCTCAAGTCAATTAAGTAGTTAGCATTAGATTTGGAGAAATAACAGTTTAAAGAAGCACCAAGAACTTAACAACCATGTTTTCTACAGGCTGCCATAAAGAAGAGAACAGAACTGGTAAAGAGAAAAAAAAACACACAAAACAAAAACAACCCCAACAAACAACAAAACCAAACACAAAAAGGAAGAAAGTTGAGGCCCTCATAAAAAAAAAAATTTAACCTCCCATTCTGAGCTGCTTTATTTACAGAGTGTCAAAATACCCTGGTGTGGAGGTTTTTTGCATTGCTGTCTTCATAACGTTAAACATTCCATTCATTTTCATAACAGTTAAACCTTCCAAATATTCTGTAACTGTAGCTTCCATTAAGTCTTCTGGATGAGGCAAAAAATCACCTCCCTTCTCCAAGTAAATTCTTAATTTTAAAGGACAGTATCAGTTACTCCATCTTTACCAGCTGTACCTCAGGAGGAACAGAGGAAAGATGCTTGTTGAAGTCATTTGATCTTCAGTGACAAGCTGGTTTTGTGTCTTTTCTTTTACTCATCCAACAGCAGACCACACTTTTGAAACGCTCTACTTCCAGTAATCTTTTAGATACATGAGTTCCTTTTGAAGACTTGCATCCATTTATCACACACAAAATGCAAAACTCAGGCCATTTTCCTTTTCTCATTTTTTTTCAGGGAAGTAAATGTTATCAGACTATTTGACTTTTCTATCAAAGATGCTTTTATTTACATCTTAATTCTTTTAAGGACACTTCAGGGAAACATGAAGGAGCAGTTAAAATGAAAGTAAGTTGTGGTAGTGACTTCAATGCTTGTTACTTTCCTGTTTTTATGTAAAAAGGCTTTAACTGACCTGGCACAGGGCTCAGCCCCCTAACAAGCTTCCTTCCCTTGCTCCCCGCCCCACCCCACCCCAGATCCCACATGCAGGATCCCTCACCAAGATCAGCCAGCTGCAGACAAGTCAGTGTTGCCAGTTCCTACAGTTCTACCATACAGTTGTCATGTTTGCTCATTTTCTCTAATATTTTGAGCTCTTGGATAAGAGCCTAGGTTTTTTTCACATTAAAAAAATAACAGGCCTCAGAGAAAATGTCACAAGCATGACCAAAAGTTTCAGGCTCACAATAAATGCATGCTTTTTTTTTACCCCCTCTACTAGCTTGAGCTGACATCAGACAGTGTTAGTTCTAACAAGACTGCAAGATGCCAAGTTAAGGCCTTGAGTTGTTTTAGGGCCTTTTTTTCTCCTGGGAGAAGGTGGCAAAGAAGATTTCCTGCTTTTAAACAAACTATCGTTATAAACACACAACCAAATAAACCAAAAAGTTATTGCTAGGGTAAGAGAGACTAAACAGAAGGTTCTTCTTTTGAGTAAGCAAAAATAGCATTGAAGTAGCAGTGTCACGTTGTTTGACTCTAAATTTGCTTTTTTAAAACCAGAAATCATTAAGAATTATGCAAGTTGGATTGTTACATAGTTCTTTGAGCTAATAATTAATTTCAAAAGTTTTGTAAGCCTAGCCAGGTATTATTATTGCATTTGTAATTTTGCTGTAGGGAATTTAATATAGTTAGACATGGACAGAAGAACAAACTCTGGCTCCAGTGAAGAAATATCCCCTCACATTCCACACCAGTGCAATGCTTGAAAAATCTGTCCAACAAAGTAAATATCAAAATTTGACATACAGCTTCTGGGAAGAGCAAGCTGAGCCATAGCCAAGGAGGCCATGTGACATGGAAGACACAGCTACTCTAAATCAGCACAAGTACACATTATCAAGTGTGCTACTGGGGGAGGGAGAAGACCACTCAGATCTAATGCTGGGTCTGGCTACAGTCCCATCACTCTGTCTAGTAAGTCCTGCAGCAAAATCATTCTTTACACAGCGAGAATTCTCAAGAACATGTGCACTGCACCCTCCCTGCTCTGCACTTCAGTTTGAGTTCATCTGTTGGATTACTGCTGCTCAATTTAATTGGCCAACATAGTTGGGTGCTCTCTGCAGGAATGTCCCGTTTGATAGCTAATTCTTATTTATTGTGTGTTTTCTGATGGTTTCCTGAGGCCAAAGCAGTATAAAAATAGATTTGCTGGGTATGGACACACACAAAGTAATCGTAAACTTTTTCAAGTGGAGATCATCTTCTTAAATTTAGAAGTACTTTGTTATTTATGATTTGTCAAGGGTTTGTTTTTAACTATTTTTGGATGCATTTATTTCCTTTGTAGCAGAAAACCAACGTGGTAACCAGTATCTGTACTACTTTCACCACAAAACATCTAAAAAGACTCTTAAGTAATATCTACAGAGGGGAACAAGCCATGAGATGCTTCAGCCCAGGCTATCCTGATCTCCCAAGAGAATTTGGGTAGATTGATGTCTGAATGTAACTTGCCCTTTCTACAGCATAGCAAGACCAAATCAAGGAACTTTGGAGTTGGATAAGAACGGCACTCATCTTTGCTCATGACCTTCACCATTTGTAAGAAAGGTGAGAAACCAGAATATATCACATTTGAACAGTTCACCAGTTAGTCAAGACTAGCAGAAGTTGAGGCAGATGTAACCATCTCTCCCTTTCTTCTACCAGCTATATGCAAATTTCATAATTTTCCACTTAGGCAAAGCTTGTTAGCCTTTACAACAATACCACTCTTGGATTTCCCATCTTAATCTGTTTTACATAAAATATATACATAATCTTTATAATTTTTTATGGTTGCTTTTGGTCTGGTATACCAGGAACATAAGCCCTCTTGTTGCAGCTACTTGTTCTGTAACTCGTATGCAGATCTAGTAAGATACTTGTAATACATTTCACAGTTGTCAAGATCAGTATCACCTGCAAAAACAGAAAGGTTAGCTCTCCAAAAAAAAAAAAAGAAAAGAAAAGGTTTTAAACAGCTAAACCCTTCAAAACATATTTCAGTTTCCTTAAAGATGCAGAAGTTAAAAGTTCCCTTTTCTGGCTACAGTTTTCATAAGTGTATAAGATAAGCAACAACTCAGTATTAACCACGGAGAGACAATGCCTTGAGCCTCAGTTTTCTGACTTGTTTCAACAAATTAAAAAGTCCACAGTTTGATGTGACTCTCAACATTGCAGTAACCTAATGTATACATCTCCCAACAGGAGAAAACTGTTGTTCCTGCTATTACAATGCCATTTTACACTACATTATATTTTCTCATATCGATGCCTGTAACTGTGAGCTGAATAATTCAGATGTTTTGAGGTGTTTAGTTTCTCATTAAAACTAAACTGCAGACTTTGACAGAGACCACTTATTAAAGATGGGTAACAGATACACCGCAATGCAACCAGATGGTCAACACAACACTTTCATTTGTTACTGGATGTAACAGGTTTCTGCCATACCATGTGTGTCAATCAATGGGGCAGCTTAAATAGAGCACAACAAAGCTGGGTTCTCATCTCAGTTACATAGGTATTTTTCACCCATTGACACCACCGTCACCAAGGTAAGCTTGAGCTGAGAGTTTGCTTTTGGTTTGCCCAGGGCCCATTTGGTGTGGGTTGTTTGTTTTTTTTTAATAAAAAAGCTCTAGAGTTATTCCAACTACTTATTGAATCTTTCACCTCTGTGTCAGCTTAGTTATGAAATTTTTTATCCATGACATTGCTTTAGTTCAATCATACATACTGAATCATATTACTTCAGGCCATGATGGTGTGCTGATGATGTATAAGCTTGCACTTTTTTATACGCCCATAAAGTCTGCATACAGAAGCATGGTACGAAGATGAAGCCAACCCGCCTTTAGGTGGATGGGATTCCTAACACTTTCTAGCTATCACATTGTTTTGCAATTAGTCATTTTAAGACAGGAATGTACAGGGACTTGACTGCACTGAATTAATCTCAACTATTTTTCTCCATCTGTACTGGCAAATTAAGCACTACACTGCATGGTCCTGATCAGAAAGATCACATGCTGTGAGGTGAGTCATGAGATGAAGCTCTTGTTTTCTTCAGAACTGTTCAAGTTCATTTCAAGTCCACATTTACCAAACTGACTGACTTGGGTTTTGGTACAGTCTTATCAACATCCGGTCAATGTTTGTAGATTAAACCACAAATACAAGAGAACTAAATAAATACTCATTGGTGTTAAGATGATTCTCACACTTAAATCCCTAGCGAATTGCTTGTTATAAAATTAAAGAGGTATTCAGACTACTTTATCCTTCTTATGTTTGTTGAATGCTGTATCATTACAAGCTAAGGTAACACAGAAGTTTCAGAAAAGCAGTAGTTTTTCTAGCTGAAAAAGAAACTAGGGAGTCCAATGTAACAACAGCCACCTTTGTGGGGGAGTCTATTTGTCCATGTGCTGAATTCCAGTGACTTCAAACAGTACCGTGCAAAGTACAAAGATCCATCCCGTTTGAGCTGACTGAAGAACTGGGGACAAACTAACCAAGGGTGATCCAAGGTTCACCGAGCTTTTCTAGGAAGTAGGTATTGTAAAATAAATACCATCACTGAAATTTGATCGGGACTGAGGTCTCTTAAAAAAAAAAGCTGTGTCTTCCCCAGTTCAGCACAGCATGCGACCTCCTTGTCTTAGATGCCACACAGCTTTGCAACTCTCTTGCTCAGCTTCCTCGAGAGTATGTTTAACTCGGTTACTGAAAGAAGGTAATGATAAACACGTACATGCTGCAAGCTAGTGACGTGGTTTTCGCACAAGTGAAGAAATAGCGAACGCTGGGAAATCCAAAAGGAGAAGTCACATCGTAATTTGCATTTGAACTGCATTCACCTACATCCTCTGCAGTCTCACCACCTGCTTGTTTCATGGCTGAAAAGCAATACTTGTGTCTCTCTGCTGAACGTAGTAGAATATTGTTGTCCATTGTTAACAGCAATTAATCATTTCCTTGGGAAAAGTTCAGTTGGTATTGGTCTGTGCCACAGCACAAACACATTTATAAGGGACAAAGACTCTGTATTTTCATGCCATGGAGTCAAGGGAGGCCCAAAATCTCCACAGGCTGGCATGTGCAGTAAGTGCTGGAAATTGTTCTTCCTAAAATACCACAATTGTTTATCGTTAGTGCTATTGATGCATTTCAACTTAATAAAATGTTATCAAAGCCATTACACCCTTGTTAACTGTGGCTAAGAAAAGCAATCCTAATGGTGTGGGTGAATCCAGCCAGACCACGAGGGATTACATAGCTTGATTTGCTCAGCTTAAGTCTCTTAAAAATGCAGAAGGAAACAAACCTAAGGTTTCAAAACAACCAGAACGTAACACTAATGCTGCTTTTGCTTAGATTCATTAAGCTACTCTGTCTTTAGGAAAAGAAAATGATTAAAGAACACAAAACCACAACAGAAACTCCCTTTACTACACAGAAGTGTTGCAAGGGGAAAAGAAACCCTTTCAGATCTCTGCTAAACTATTACCCCTCTTCCCCCAGAATACAAATACTCTGCTCTCAGTAGGCCCAGTTTTGCTGAGCTCCTTTGGACACACACACCCCCTTGTCGATCCCACTTGGCCCAGGCTGTGGCTGATCCAGCCTACCAGTGTTCTACGCTTAGTGCCCCACACTGTCCCAAATGCAACAGTTTCACTGAGGTGCCAGCTTTCACCTCTACAGGTGCCAGGGTTTGAATGGAAGCTGGGGCCAAAAGATCTTGGAGCAGGAGGCGGCAGGAGAGCACGACCCGGTCTGATGGCATATTTGAGTAGGGCATAGCGCCTGCAGCATACTTGCCCCAGGACACTCACCAAGTTGTCCAGGTGGGGATGCATCCCCAGCTTCGAGGCTTAAAAAATGGTAGTTAAATGAAGTTGTGAGATTGGTAAGTGAAGTCTGCTTATTGGTGTAACTCAGGTCTTTCCACCTGATTCCACTAATAATTGTCAAGACTGTCAGACAGCAGTGAAAGCCACTATAATTAGATTGAGGGGTGGAAGGGAAGAGGAAGCAAGCTGATGAAGTTCTGAAAAAATACCAAACAAGATGCGTCCTGTGCTAATGCTGGGTGCTAAAATGATACATCACAGCCAATTCAGTATCATAGAACCATAACTGCTTATCGCACTGAGCTGTGAGAACTTTGTGCTGACTTAATTGAGGTCAAGATTTAATTCCATGTCCTTTAGATAACATTTCTAAATGGCAGCATCTGTCTAAAGAGAAGACATTAACTCAAATCTTTTAGCCCAAAAATTCACAGAGAAGCAGAAAGTTCCAATCAGAGTAAGAATACAAAAAAAGTAAGTTAAAAGTTATCTTGCCATAAAAATGCACCTTGTAAAAATGCAAACTGTAAGCAAGGATCAAATCCGAAATATGCTGGAGAAGCAGCTAGATACAGCAGAGCATAGACTTAGGTATTTAAGCTACTGTTCAGTGTTCTTTTCTCTGTACTTGTATATTCCAGGGGATTCTTGCCTCCTGAAACCAGCCTAGCATCCTCTTTTCCATTGTTAATACTCAGTCATGAGCAGTTAGACCCTTATTCAAGCAAAGCTACTAAAGATAAACACTGTTTCTTTTCCTGGAGGCAGGGAGGAGTGGAAGCAGAGGTTCGACACCTAGCCCCGCATCAGCTACTGCTGTCTCAATCTGGGGTGGAGGCCAGTAATTTGGAGTACGTAAATTATATTGCACATTCCACTCCCTACAACACACTCTTATTGTGGAAACTTCGGTCTCCAAGTGGAGGTAGTATAGGAGTTGTGACATGCCTTGAATATTGATCATCTCTCCCCAAAGGATGGGGTACACCTTAAAAACAAACAAACAACCCCCTCAAAGCAATCAACTCCAAAACCTCAAGACAACAGCAGTCATTAAATGAGGCCACAAAAATATTCCCTGGGTTCCACTCTCATAGATGGCAGAGGCAGTACCCAGGACTGCAAGCAAGCTTAAGTTATTCATGTCTCAGTCTATAGCAGAAAGGCTCACATTCCACGTGAGGGAATGCACTTAGGTCTCTGCTGTTCATTATCCTGCCAGCCACCTTAACACTTGCTCCAGGCCACTAAATTTTCTGAGCAAATTGCAAGAAATAGATTGTAGGGAAAAAAGTTAATCAATTGTTTATAGAAGACTGCTCAAATACACTACGTAATACACTCTGGAGAAGCCTACACCATTGCAGGAAGTCAGGAACATTTGCCAATCACTACTCTAACAAACATACCCAGAAAGAGTCATTCTTTGCCAGTATTTACCAGAAGCCTTAGAAAACACCACCACTTGACTTCATGATCAAAACAGAAAGAGAAAAATCCATGACTTGCCATTGGAGTCTTGCAGTCCTGTAGTCCAGAGATCAGCAGTTGCCCAAACCTCACACTGTCACTGGTCACTATCTTTAAAAACAGATGACAAACGAAATACCCTTACAAAATAATGGCTTAATAATATTCTGTTCTGACAGAAAGTTTTGAGTATCATAAAAAAGCTATATATTTGCTATTTTAGTTGAAAGCCTGTATTTTTCAAATATTACCACTGCTTTTCAGTAGAATCTCTGCTTAATTAACTGTTTCTTTCTTGCTCTCTGTGCCCTTGTTCACAGAGCTTCTCTGTCTGTGAGCTATACTGCTAGGATCCTGCCAAGCCTGTAACGGCCGATCTGGTTCACACTGAATTTCAGCTGAACCATTATGAAAATCTCACAGGGTTTCTACAAAGGTCATCACGATGGACACAAATGTACATTCATTTATATCCTTTCATCATAAATAATACAAATTACTGATTAAAATGTGAACCTAGGTACTCTATACACATACACACACCAGAGAAGACATATTAATCTGATCGTCCTAGTCAGTGACTTCGTTATGCAGGGAAACAGGAGCTGGAATACTCAGATTTTTCAGTCCAGTCTACAGTTTCACATACAGAGCCATTTGCATGCATTCAGTCCCATGTTAAGTGAAGCTATGCTGCTACCAAAGGACATTCTGGATTCTCTCTCTCATGTGCCTCCCTAACACAGCTAATGCCCTTTGCAAGCCACATTATGAGTATTCCATCATAGGCCTAGCTTTTTAAACATTATTGCTTCTAAGAGCTAAAGCAGGGAACTTACTTCAGTAGACCTGTTTATTCCTCATTCTAAATTCTGTTACATTAGACTTGATCATCTAGTACACTTAGTCTTTATTCAGTAGTTTCATTACTCAACATACGCTATTTGAGTGTATTTATTAGATGCACTGTTAACTTCTTTTCCTCCCCAGAAACTCAACTACCTCAAGATTTTTTTCAAATTCTTCTAGAAACCATCTTTAATCTTTATTATGAAAGTATAAATTTGTCCTGTTTCTCTTTTATCTTCCACCCTTCTTCATAGTATCAGTTGCTTATACACAAATACTTTAAAGACTTAAATTCTTGAGGAAAAATGTACAAAGCTTTTACACATCTCCAACATACTTTAGTAGCCGGAATGCCCACTCAGCTGTAGCTCCTTCTACTCCCAGGTAGCCAAGATAATTAAAGAAACAATTTCAATAATGACATCATTAATCACAAGCAGCATTCTTTGCAATAACAGGATTCTTTGCCATTGCCTGGATAACACAGGTAAATATTTCACTGCATCAATTTGTGCATCCTGCCAGGCTTGTAACTGAAGCGGCCTGGAAGTTTTAATATTTTAAAGTGGCACAAATGAGTCATGGTCTCGACTGCCTCTGCTGAGCATGAATTATGTACCTCGTTTTAACAGAAGTCCAATACAGAACTACAGCAGAGATCCTGCACCCTGTGTCAACCCTACTACGGTGCTAACAGGATTTGTCCTACAGTGAAGGAAACTTATCTACATTCTGTTTAGAAATTTGATTCCTGTGAATAGCTTGTAAATCCATCTAGACTGTCGAGTAACTGAATCACCGGTGAACAAGTGAAGTCTCAGGCAGCACAGCTGTGGGTTGCTGCTCTCTTGCTGCCCTCTTCATCTCTGTCATTTCGGCTGCCAATTTTCATCACCAACATCATAACTAGTGTTGAGAACAGGTACAAATCAATCAGTGCTCAAACAGCGAAACCGCTGTGACTAGCCCAGGCTCCACAGCTTCTTTAGAAAACCACTCAGAGTCCTCCCTTGAAGGTAAAGGACAAAATGAGTTATGCTTTTATTCCCAGTGATATCAATATTTCAAAACTCTAGTTTACTGAATATGTAACTATATTAGGTGTAATCATTTCTACAGGCACAATCAGAGGGTGTTGTTTTTTTCTCCCCCAGAAGGTTCAGATGAGGAAATAAGCATAATTACAGCGATACATTTAAAAATTGCTAACTTGCAACCAATTTTTGTCAGTTTTCAAGTCTCACACAAGTGCTCCGCACCTCCTACCTGCACTTCCTTTTCTACAGGTTGGAGCAGAAGACACTTGCCTTGTAAAACTTCTGTTAACTTCCTATTCTTCAGGGAGTTCCTTTACTCCCTGAATGGCAAGCACAGCCCAGTGAGACTGGACATTTGAAGGCCAAATCAAAGCTAACTAAATTGCCTAATGATATTGTTGGAAGGATAGATTTTACTGAACATTTGGTTCTTGGTATTTTGTTCAAGCCACAGTTCCTGAAGCCAAGTACTAAAAATAAAAATCGGGAATGAGATTATGCAAAACATGATTTATGGCTATCATGATTGTGGAGAAGCAGCCGAAAGTAAAAGCTCAAGAGACGAAAAGTGGCATTTAAAAAATTCATTCAGATCGCATAGCTGAGTATTTGAGGTGGCCAATGCCAATTTCTCCCTGGGCTGCCTCAGAGTTGCTGGAAGCCGTCTAAGATTTACAGCAGGAAAAGGGTGTCAAGCTCCCAGGAGCTTTTCATATCAAAGAATAGATTTTGCTGGCAGAGATGAGAATAAGTGGTCAGACATAGGTGAGAACTCATGAATCAGAAAAACTACATTACATCATAGGTAAACAGTGGCCGACTTGGTAGTAGATTATTAGACTGTAATGTTGTTATTAGCCATGACTATAAGGGCTGTGCCCAGCGAGCCCAGGAGAAGCAGAAAGGTGCATTTCAGGTGATTAGGCAGGCATCGCAGAGGGCTCTCCCATCTGTCTTGTCAATATGTTTATACTACAGAATGGGCTTCTGTAAAGCAAATTTTAAGTTAACATCTCCCTCTCGCTAAGCTGTTTTCTGGTGAGGTAGTGTTTACATACATAGAGAAATATATTCAGTGAATCATCAACATTCCCATCTGCCACTTAGTACACTCATATCATTAAAGGACAGACCTGAGGATGAGTATCTGATCTGCAGCATTGTTACGAAAGGTTTCCATTAAAAACAAACAAACAAACAAAAACAGGTGAAAGACTGATTCATCAGCATGGCATTTTAAAATCATTTTTCTCAAAGGCATCACTGCCATGCAAGTTCTGCACTGGTTCTGTTATCTTGCCAAGTTGAACTACTGTAGGTATTACAACACACCCAATAATCATGGGTTGGGACCTCCTTTTTCCTATACAGAAAGAAAAGAATTTCCCTCCACAAAACAATACAGTATTTTGTACTTCCATAGGACCAATGAATTTCTAAGACTCAGAACAGGAAAGCATGAGGAATTAGGGTTTGGCTTTGGTTTTTTGTTTATATGTGAAAATAACATACAAGAATAAGGTGCTTTTCTTAGGGTCAGGCCAAAGTATCAGGAAGACAACTGAACTCACAGCTTTCAAGCTATTGCTACGTTTCATCCACGTTGTCCCACTCCCCTCCAAAAAAAAAAATAATCAGAGTATGTTTTTGTTCTTAACCTAGTGTACACATGCTGACAGAAATACAGTCTCTCTAGGGGAACCATCATGTGGGCTGTACTACCCAGATGCACTCAGAATCAGTCCTCTCAGAAATTCCTGCCCAACTCACAAAGACTTAGTTCCACACTAACATGCAAACCCTCACAGCAGGCAAAACAGGGAAAGGTTCTGCATCTCTCACAGGAGACAGGAGAGAGAAGACACTAAAGTCAACCTTTTCCTCTGCAAGGATGAAAATGGACATCAATTCTTTACCGGTGACATACAGAGAGACACAAAAGGAAATAGACTATCAGAATTTGTACATTGCAGACAGGATCAGTTCACACTGCTTACGAAAAAAAAAAGGTGTCAAAATGACAGCTTCACTAAATGAGTTACAACAACTAGCAAAATGAATTACAATAGCTTTTGTTCCTCCCTCATTAAATGAGGGAAAGAGACCTTCTGAAGAGGTCAGACAACATTTTTGGTGAATTATTACAACTCCTGGAATTTCCTATCTCTCTCTGAAGGGGGTGACTAGCTCCTAGAGGTCACCATCCATGTTGCTTTTCCACTTTACTCAAGTGGACAATTATCTAGTTTGAGCATTGTCACTTGCACAGACCAGTTTCTGCAAATATGCACCCATAAAACCAGTGCCTGCGGATTTAAGTTTAACCGATAAAAGCCTGGCTTCAGCCAAAATTTCAAAGTGCTCATGTAGGAATACCACCAGTATAACAAAAGAATAATGTGAAATCGGAACTTTGACATCCGCACGCTTTAGGACTTGGTGAAGCAAAGCTGCGAGTCAAAGAGTTGTCATCGCTCACAACTGTTGGCTACGGCCCGTATGCGCTGCTGGCAAATCAGGACATATTTGAGCACGCTTCACCCACTCCAGGGCAAAGGCCGATGACTCACCGCAGGCTTGGCCTCATCCACTGCTCCACAAGGGCATTTCTTCCTTCTGCTGCCTCACTCCTGCATGGTGACTCAGAGCAGATGGGAAGGCCAGACAGCTGTCTGGTAACTACCGAAGCGATCTCTGCCCTCTCAAACTGGCCACGCAGAAATGCCACAGTTCAGATGTACGCGAACAGATTGTTCCCTCCAGACTTGTGTTAAATACAGAAGTACACCACAGATGCATGGCCAGACAGTCCCACAGTTGATCATTACCCCTAGGATACATCATATGTCTTTCCCAGCACCATCCTTTTACTGGCTCTGTTGAGCAAGTTGCTGCACAGTTAAGACAAACCTGCTGATTCAGCTGAAAAAACATGAGCAAAAATGAAACTGTTTTAACTGGATAAACTCATGATCTGATGCAAAGAGCAAGGAGGGAGGCAGCAATAATCAGCAGAGCGAGCTCCTTTCAACACCACCACACACCTAGACTGTATTAAGTGAAGCATGAAATTGTACCCTGAAGATTCACCTACCACCTTTGGCATCCACATACCATTCAGTTTATACTTATCAGAGTTTCTTCTAGTTCAGCTGCTACTCGCTGTTTGTGCCCTATAGTTAGCAGCTGTGTGTGAAGCAAGGACAGCTATTCATTTAAAGTGAATTGCATTCCTAAGTTCACTACTTCTAGTAAACTGGTAAGGGATCTGTAAGATGGATTGCCGACAAGTCATATACTTAAAACTGTTGAGCAAAGGTATTTTAAATCAGCTAACTCACACAAGTCTATTTTATTTTCTTTGGAGCTTTGTAGTCACCACTGATAGCCATTAAAAACTCTGAACAATTGCTTTTATTAATCAGAATTTTAAAAGACTTCTTGAAAACCCCAAACTCAAATCTAAGGGAATATGAATGTAAGATTCACTATCCACTGAAAGAAAACATGGGATGATTTTTAAGACTGAAGTGGCTGTGGCCTAAGTTGTATTTCTACACAATGGAAGAGCTGCACTATCTCCTTGACTGCTCTACTAGGTCTCTGGTTCAGCACAAACAAAAAGACTTCAGCTTTTCACTACAGTTAAGTTTCCAGTAGACTGAAGAGTCTAAGATATTGCCACAGGCTCTTTCTAGCCTGAGGATTTTTCTCTCAAAATTAATTGCATACTCTTCTTACCTTGTCTAAGATCCTTGGATCAGGAGGCTGAGGCTAATTCATTAACATACAGCCAAGCTGCCCTTAATTTTGATAGCATTGCTTTGAGGTGGGCAAGAGGTAGATGAAGACTATCCTAAAGGTAAGTGACAACACCAAGAAGATACTTCCTATTTCTCAGCACTATGCTGACAATCAGCAGAGCAACCTTTCTGAAGTGTGCAGAACAACTGGGATGACTGCTCACTGAAATACATGTCATCTGTGATTTCAGTAGCGATTTTGTACAGCTGCTCTTTGTCAGAGAGATGTCCCTTGGAGTACAAAGAACTTGGGAGCTATCTAGGGTCACCACTATGATAGGCTTGTGTTTCTTGGTAACGCAAAATGGCACCTGACTTAAAAATTCATGTGGGGAGAAGGTAACTGTAACACTGCAAAGTGTATCTTGTAAGAAAAGCAATGTGACACTTATTTTTCCCTTGCTTTCAAAAAGTGTTTTTGTCTCAATCACCCTCTGCTTTGGAGGTTAACAGGCCAAGGTTCTGGATGAGTCTCCTTTTGCTTAGTATCTAAAGTTGTCTTTGGAGGTATCTATGTGGGTGAAGCAGGAGCAGCTCCAGTGTGCTGGATGCTGGGTTACAGCAGTCAAGCAGAGAGAATTACCAGTTCTTGAGCACTACTCAACTCAAAACTGCTTTGTGAGCTAGCATGGCTCCTAGGTCATTGTGTCTGTCACCTGCCTTTAATTTTTCCTTCCCCTCTTGCTTTGGACAATGGAGATACCTGATTACACCAGCACTGCCACGAAATGAACAGACTGTTTTGAGAAGATGCTACTACTAAGAATTAAAAGGGCACACATGTAAATATACTGACCAAGGAGACAGAAAAGTGCTGTAGGCCAGCAGAAAGATGACAAGCCAGAAAAGAAGCACAGCTACTTTGAAGGCAAGATGCTTCCAGACTCTGTTGTATGGGATCCTTATTTCTCTGTATACATTATACCTGCAAGTTGAATGTCATTCAAAAGAGATTTCAGGAATACAATAATAAATTCAAATTCTATAAATCCCTTCAATAAGTTGTTTGTGTATTTTTTCCTAAAGTTGTGACATAACTAAAGAAGATAATTTTTTAAAGTTTATGCATATGTTTCAAGGACCATTGAACTTGCTTTTAGACTTCTCCAATTCCTGTTCATTTTCAGAGTATTAAGTCAAATTAAAAAAAACCTTACCTAAATTAAGGCATTTCAGTCCTCAGGTAAGATGAATGCATATCCAAGGAAACAAAACCAGCAAGAAAGGGAAGCCTAAGACACCATAACACTCATGATACATGCAACTTCATGGATATACTTATGAAACACTTAAATGACCATAGCAAGAGATTACACTCTAAATTGCAGAGGGAGGCAGAATTTGACAGGGGACATACCTTCCCTGCTTCTTGTCGAGTTTTCCACATTGCCTCGAGCAAGAGGTGAGCCAGGAATCCAGAAATGACACTTTGTGGTATGGCTGAGCACCAGCTCACAAGAATGTGAGTAGCAAGTACATCCCAGAGTAACTGGCTACATCACCCACAGAGAAGTCAGGTTAGATTCTAGTGCCTAAGCAGCAATTACTATTGCCTTAATGCAGAATTGCACATATTATGAATACCTGCAGCCATCTTAATTTGATCACCTCCACCCTTCCACAGCCCAAGAATTTATCAAACCTAGATGAAAGCATATCTTAATCATTAGAACTGTAGCTGCCTGCATAAGCCTTTTTGTTGCTTGAATTCTTAGCAAGAATGTCTAGCCACTGAATATTCACTTACTAGCAAAAGAAAGAAAAAGATCTGGAATGTCTTCCATTATCAGAGTGCAGTTATCCATAGTGATCAAGTTACTGTTTGGTTTATTGAGAAACACTAAGGTGATTTAACTTGGATCCATATCACAGAATTACTTTCTAAATTCATTGTTGCACAGCTTCAAGTACAGGCACCAGAAACAAAATGCAGGATTCAAGCAAGATAACCTTCCTGCTTCTATTAATAATCAAGGATCACATTCACTGCTGATAGCTCCAGCAGCAGCTTTCTGTACATTGCTGTAACACTCTCTCACTTCTCCTTGATTATCTTGAGTCATTGATTTCTACAAAAATCTTGGTTCCTTTTCGACAAATGTATTTCACAGTGTATTAGGAATAAAAATACACAATGTTTGAAAACAAACGAAGCAAACACCCGAAGGATAACCTCACTGCAAACCCCACAATGTAAACCACTGTGCTTATGTAAAAGGACAATTTAGTAACAGGTCCATGGTCCTTCCAGATCAGCACCCCGCAAATGAGCCAGCATGCAAAATCCTTCAGAACTTGCTAGAAATTCAGATGCTCACACAGAAAGCCACCTTCCTATACAAGCTATATTTCCAATAAATACCACTTGCCATTTTCCAGAAGACATTTACCCTCACTGCACAATCTCCCACACCTAGCATCCAGATTTTCAGACGTCATTTACTATTTGTCTGGCTCCAAAATTGATGCAAGTTTCCGCAGTTCTAGAGGCCTCTGAGATCAGGTGAACAAACTCATTTGGAAAAGGAACCATTTCTTCAGCAGGGTTAATCTTATTGGCTCACAATTAAGCCCCAGGCCAGGTCAGGGCTTTCTCTGAAGAAGTTTTTTTTTCTACTAGGCTTCTGGTAAGTTTAGCTATGTAGTGTGAACATCATATGACCTACCAGAAAAGTCTGCTCTGCAGTGTGGAAATTTTGTTTCATTTTTTCAGTTGTCTTGGAATGCTGCCATCACAAGTTTCCAGCAACATATTGGTCAATAACAGAGCAAGAAACACACATTCATTATGCAGGATTAAAATAAATTGTTTGACCTATTCTTTTTCTGTGCATTATAATAAGGAGGGTTTTGTGGTTAAGATGCTGATCTATGACTTTAATGAAAAAACCCAAAGAACCACAAAGAGTTCAGATCTTCAGTCTGACAGACTGCATGCACAACACCAGATGATTTGTCTTTCTGGACCTTGTAACTATACATGTATGTACATATGCATACATACATAGCTGTATGTATATACACACAAAAAACTAAGTATATAACCATAAAAGTGGAGGCAGAAACCACCGCTTTCCTCTAGCTGGCTTGCAGTGCAGTGGTAGTTTGTCTCCTGCACAAAATAAAAATAAGATTTAAGAAGAATGCCAGTGAATTTTTCACCAGTTTTGTGAGTCTGTTTCCATTTTGCATCCCAGTTATCTTTTCGTGACCCAGATATTCCAGGCAAAGATGAACCTAATGAGGTTGAACAAGAATAAGTGCAGAGTCCTGCACCTGGGAAGGAGTAACAAAATGCACCAGTACAGACTGGAAGGCGATCTGCTAGAGAGCAGCTCCGTGGAGAAGGACCTTGGAATCCTGGTGGACAACAAGTTATCCATGGGACAGCAATGTGCCCTTGTGGCCAAGAAA
>VZZY01015302.1:774500-798235 GCA_013400335.1 Eurystomus gularis
CCTAGATTCTATGGTCCTGCTGGGCAGGGGGGTTGGACTTGATGATCTCCAGAGGTCCCTTCCAACCCCTAACATTCTATGATTCCATGATATTGTGAAATCTACCATGATCACTTACTCCTTTTTTGTTAGTCTCAGGCCAAGAGGAAGAAAGTTGATTTCTTAAGCAATTACTGTGGGAAAACACAGTGAAAACAATACTTCATCCAGCTACGCCACGGAAACCTAGGATTATAACAATTATGATATTCTTTGCATATAACGCAAGCAGAATCTGCAAGCTTTTGTCAGCTTTGGCAGTGAAATCCACTTGAAGAAATAGCAATATCTTACGAATTTACTGAGAAAATACAATGAAAATTTCTGCTCCAGTAAGAGGGATTACGTACAAACTGCAGTCTTTAAGAAGTGCCATCCTTCCTCCTCCCCATTCAAGTCAGTCCTAATTCCCTGCAGTGATAAACTGAGATTATTTATGAGGACCAGGTGAAGGACATGTTATGTGATCTATTGCCTGAGAGTCCAGACACAGGCAGAGTTCAGCCTTTTACATCCCAAAGAAAGCATGAAAACTACATATGAAGCAGGGTACTTCTAAAATGATTCCAGATCAATTTCTAGTATTGGCAAAATTTTCTTTCAAGTTATCCTGTAAAAGTAACATTTAAGACTACCAAATTGGTCAAAGAGTACACAATATTACAAAGTGTTGGTACGTAAAATTCCTTTTTAAAAAAACAAAGCAGTTAACTTGCAAATTGTCATTTGTATTAACTTCCCTCTTAAAAGAGCAAACAAAAAAAACCCCAGCAAAACCAACATCTTCCAAAATACAGAAACACAAATACACAAAACCAGCATAGTAGTCTTTTCTATGTCATTTGAGAAACAGTTATTCCCACCTGTAAAATTCTGCCTCTTGTAAGACTCCCTGGACAGCAATACCACAAGTAGTCTCTTCCCTCTACACTGACTGGGGTATGAGAAGTGAGCCACAACTTTTTTCCTTCAGATGCATGCATTAAGTAGTGCTGATGAATTGTAATAATGCATATACACCACCCTGGAAGTTGGTATTCAAATGTCAGAAGAAAAAAAAATACACCTCTGGATATTCCTGCAAATCCCTTCACATTAAAAAATACAGACTTGGTATTACACTCAGTTCTGTATAGCTAGTCAAAGTGTTTACCGATGTCCTGTAAGCCTAGTATCAGAACCCATGTGCTTCAGAAAAAAAAAAGTACAGAAAGTACTAGTCAAAGAGTTCTTAAGTGTTCCCTGCTATCAAAGTTTGTGGAGTCTGCTACAACAGGTTTGTAAACAGAAGTGACCAGGTAGAAGTTCTTATATTAAAAGCACAACTCCAATTGCCTCTGCTGAATCAAGTTCAAATTTACCCCAGATAACTTAAAAAGAAACGAAGTGGCATCTGAGACTTTCTAGGAGAAAGTTAAAGTTGTAGGTATTTTAAAAAGTGTCCAAGAAAAACTGTAATAACATTGACCAGGACAGAGTCACTTCTGGGAATTAAAACCGCGAGTATGCTGTTCTTTGCTGTTGCTGCTGTGATGGTGGCTGTCCTTGCTGTTGCTGGAGACGAACCTGCTGGGAGTATGGATCCTCAAGAGATTTAACAAAAATAGTTGTTTTAGGCCCAGTTTTCCAGACAATACCATTTGAATCTATCACAGAGGATTCTACTGTGATGTTGTGGGTGCCAAGTATCACAAAGTTTAACAGAAACTGAGTGCTGAAGTAGTCGTTGTGTGGTTCCACCCTCTGCTCCATTTCATTGGTCATGTTGTCAATAGGAATCTGAGAACACACGGAAGGTTAAAATGCCATTTTATGTAAACCTGTTAAAATACTCCTCTCCATTGGAAGGAGAGGAAAAAAAGAAACATCTGTCCTCTATTTTCCTAAGCCAGTGCATGTGCATGTTTGAACCAGCTTGACAGGCTTTTTCACCAATGAATGAGTTATTTTTATATCTGCTCACAGAAGCAAGGTAGATAAGTCTTTTTCTCCCTGAGGTCCTGGTTTTCCACAGAGTAATGATTCAGACAAACATTACGCACTTCCTAGTCCTGTTGTTCTTTTAGAAGCAACTGACTTTTTTCCTTCCCCTACCACCCTTCAAAACCCCAAACAGCAAAACAAACAACCCCCAACCCACCAAAACAGGTTTCTCACTAGATGTCACACATTAACAGAACCTGAACTTCAGACAAGCAATGTTTGATGCCACTGTTGACTTTAGTTTAATATGTATCTCCCCAGGTGCTAATCTATTTGGATAGCCTGTCCTCCTGATTTCCATAAACAGAAAAAAAAAGAGAGGATAAAGAAGTTCTAGAGACCATGTGATAGAGAATAATCTACCCCTGCCTTTTTTTCCCCCTGTGGAGTTTTATATGATACATATAACTAGGCTGAATTTTCCTGATCTCAGGCAGATTCCTAATGACTTGTTCTGAACATCACAAAGCCTCTTTTGTTTGGGAAAAAAGCTCTTACTAAAAAAGTATCAGCATCCAGCAGACTTAAAAATCCCAGATCCCTTCCATGCACTATGCCTGGCTCTCGTCAGTGCTTGAATGTCAACTGTCAGGAACGAGAGGATTACAGAACCACTCATTCATTTCAACCTGAAAATTCTGCTAATCAGAGCCAAACAAAAGAGCAGGAAAATACAGCAAGAAAGCTTAAAACTCCTCCTGGCTCTATTGTATCCATACCTTATAGTCTTGTCCAGATTTGCTCTGCAGCACCGAAGAGACGTTTAGACAGACAGATTGGATTTTACGGAAAAGGCCTGGTTTAGATCCATGCTGAACCACTCCTTCCACCTTTAGGGCCAGTTGCTGATTGTTCTGTACAGCAATAGGTTCTGCTGGGTTCCTTGGAGATGGGGATAGAGCAAGCTGAAACACAAGAAAACAGACCAAAAATGTAAATTTTATGCCTCCAGAAAAGCAAGTAAAATTCAAGGATGAAACACAACAGCTTCTCACAGAAAAGTTTCCAAGGATGGGTTTAGTAGGGAAACTAGCAAATGGAAACAGAACTTATAACAGATACTTGTTACTATAATAAATAAGCATCATCAGAAATATGAGATTTGGTCTTTATATCAGTTTCATGAATTGCACTTCTTCAAAAGAGGTGGAAAAATCTTCTACAAAAAAGCCACAGGTAAGTATATTAAGCGGAACAAAGTAGTAAAATACAGTAAGAGTAAGTATTGAAAGCTTTAAGATTTTCACTTTTCCCAGTAAAAAGCAGCACTTGAGTAAAAAAGACCACTGAAGATCACATATAGTCATTCTCAGTCAGCTGATAAATACGGCTACTTTCTTCCAAGATAGTAAAAGTTGCTTTTTAGAGGAAAAACAATACAAATTCATATAAGCTGTCTTCCCTGGACTAGAACATTATATAACTTTGCAGACTCAGAAAAATTCCAGTTAGATTTTATCTTAAAGGCTCAGCAATCAAAGAACTGAATCTCACTTGCCTACGTCACAGCCTACTGTGATACTTATATGATCTTAATGATCACAGTTACATATTATGCAAGTTATTCTTAACAGATAAACCCAGCTGCTATTTGCAGTCAAGTATCTTCACTAAAAATGCTGAAGCTTTGTGCCTTCAGCAAGGCTTCTCTCATGATGTAAGGACCCTATAAAGATAAATTTTAGGCCACATTTGAGCAGTACTTACCTTAATACTTGTAGACTGCAGCTTTTGAAAGAAGTACCTTTGAAATGAAAGGGGTACCTTCAACAAGGCAATAACAGCATTGCACAGACAAGCTGTATGCTGTAAGAAACAGAGCCAGAACAATTGAGAAAAAAATAACACTCATAGCATAGGAAAAAGACACATGCTTGAAATACTGAAACTACAGTAAATTCCACTAGAAGCCCAGAAATACACTGATACAATCACAGGATAACAGCCACTATGACGACAGTGACTACATTCATGCTCTGTTAATGGTCTGCCCTTTATGAAAAAGGTATTCTGCTTTGAAAAGAACAAGGGGGCCAAGAAAAGGAAAAATCCACATCATTTCAGTCTGAGTGTTGAGTCAGCACAGCAGGATCTGCTTAAAACACTCATACACAAAACTTACACACAAGCTCTCCAATAACAATTCTCCTCTGAGCAAACACGACTGGCATCTACCACAAATTAACATGGTGCAAAAATTAAGTCTTAAGCCTCTTGTCTACTCTTCCTTTCCCCACTGCACTATACTGTCTTTCTGGCTCCGATGAGCCAAGGCAGAGCTACTGAAGTCACCAAGCTACATTGATACAGAGCCTGCGACAACTACGTTCACAGGCTTTACCTCTGCTGTGTTTTATGCCACTCATTCTTCTGTTTGCTCTGTTTGGAATTGGGAAGATTGAATTTAGAAACAAGGCAAATAGATGCCAGCCATTACAAATAAACTACCTTGTTCCCATAACATACACTTCAGCTTTATGATGTTCACTAACAGTAAGAGATGAAACCGAACTAGCCCTGTAAAGGAGTATGTTATCAGCTCCCTGTTTGCGTTCAGCACACTTTACACTGTGTTCTCTGATGACCTGCACTGATAAGAGAAACGTTATACTCACTAAAGACACTATCAACTGCCAGCAGCCCAGTGACCAAAGCCAGGCTAATGCTGGACCCTCCAGCACTGTGTGTGGTAGGGGAAGAATTCCTTCATGACACAGCATGGACAAAGAGAACACACTTCAGTATTTGAATGTGAGTGTGGCAATAGATCTGATAGACTTGACACTGCTTTTGGGTAGCTTAACAGCATCTACTGTATTTTTAGTATAAGAATTTTTAAAACCTTGTTTATAACCAGACCAGTAAGGTTACAGATGTCTTAGTTTTCTGAAGAATTTTCAAGTAGTGAGTCGCTGTAGAGACCATTTGTGCCAATAAGGGGTTATGTTAATTAACCGAGTGTGCTCTTCAGTTTCTTTACCACCAGAGATACCTGGAGTTGCAGAGTTTTCTGAACCTTTGCCTACAGAATATGCATTTTAAAATGTTACTTGCCAAATAAGACACAGGAGCGTATTTCCTGTTGAGGGATTCCACTTCTTCCAGTACATGATTAAATACAGACATCATTCTTCTTTCATATTCACTTTCAACATGTGCTGTACCATTTGAGCTGTATTCCTGGAAACTGAAAAATAAAAAACTTTGCATTGTGTAAGACGTACTTTCCTCACCGTTATCTGGGAGGCTCATTCCCAAACAGGCCCAACAAAACCATCTTCTGTTACAACCTGAAATCCATTAAGTAGTAACTATGTCTTTCAAACTGTTTACTCTGTTTATTATCTTTTCACTGTAAGACTTGCCCTTTACCTTTGAAACCTTCCTTATCCACCATTGTCCCCACCCTCTCTCACTTGAAGCAGTTACAGGTCTAACAGATTCAGCATGCTTGATTCCTCTAGCTTTTATTGACACATGCAGTGTTTATGTCTTTAAAAGTCTCACAACTCAAGGAAAAGCAATAAAGTCAGAGTTAAGACTAAACCTGGAAGTTTATAAACTTATGCTCTGAATACAATTCCATCTCCTAGACATCAAATGTTTTGAAGTCCACAGCTTCATACTTTTTACAAGCATGATTAATATATCTTTTAAACAATGCTTAATTCATAACGAGTAGGACAGTCACTTAGGATGTTCACTTTTATTTCTATTTATAAAATCTCACAGTGTAAAAGATGTTTATCCACATTATCTTCCATCTTATCTCAGCCTGGGAGTTTTTTTAGAGTGATTCAATTCATAGGTACTTCAACATGATTTTATAGTGGGTGTAAGTTCACTATAAAAAAAAAAAGAGCTAGAGGTGATGGATTTATAATAGAGTTTTAAACTAATTTAGCACATGTATTTTCGGACTCTGAAGAAAACTAACATGTGCTTACCAGTGCGAACGGTAGGTATGGAGATAACACTGAATGACAAGTTAAAATAGGTGGCTAAAGAGATTAAAATTTGGGTTTTATTTTAATGCAAGTCTATGTTGAAGACTAGTCCAGTATAGCACTCTCAAGAGCTAAATCAATATAAAATGCAGAACCTGAAACAGTCTCTGGCCTACCAGGTAAAACACAGCAGCAACAGGTCCTCAAGCCTGCACAGAGTAGAATTAGAAGTGTCTACTGAGAAACTTTCTGAACATTCTTTAAATTCCTACGCTTAAAGCCCCAAGGATTTAGAAATAAACAGCAAAGGAGAAGAAAGCTAACTATCAAAACTACCTTGCAGATTCTGGATCCAAAATCAGAGCTTCTATCGCATGTGAAATCAACAGGCAGCTCTGCTGTTGTCTGATGTTAATACTAAGGAGTTAAAAGACTTAAAGTTGGCATCTAAAACAGGAGATGCAGTATATTTACTGGCTCTTTTCCTTATTTCTCTAACTTTTGTGAAGTAACCCTGCACTCATTAATCCTTTAGTAAACATAGAACAAGAACTATGAAAATCCCAAGTTTTAAGCTGTTGCAATTTTTGTGTCATAACTTGCTCATAAAGTATTCCAAGCTATATGGAAGCAAGCTATATTCATTGCTATTCCAAGCAATAGTACGGCAATGTTTATTTCCAAATAGGTTTTAAGCAATTGGTACCTAAATTTCATGTTACTAACTGCTTCAAAATGACTTTGTGCCAGTGTTTATAGAAAACAGGATTGTTACACTTCATGCTGTCCACATGAGAAGGAAAGTGGACAAATTCTAAGATTTTAAAAGGATACAGTTCCACATTCCTTAGAGTTGCTGAGTCTGCATCAAAAGATGATTGATACAGATCTCCATACCGTGTAGCCAGGTTTCGGAATTCCTCCATTGAATGTTTCATCTACAGAGACAATGTTACTAGTCAAAAAAAAATATCAGACTAAAGCAAAGCAAACAAAACCCCACACATGCAGAAAACCACTGCACTGTAACACACAACACTGAAGGAGTAAGACAACATACTCTGAAAAAATATAATGTTCTTCTTTCTTCAAAGAAATAATAGTCTGTCACTCTGCTGATTTTTATCCACACATTAAACAGATATCTTTCCTGGAATACAGCACCAGCATACTCTCCTTGGATTTAAAATAAAGCAAAGCAAAAAACCCACCACCAACCTCTCTTATCCCCTACTGGTAAATCAAATTGCTCTGTCTTTCAAAGACTACCCATTGATTCCTTCTTGCAGACTGCGTGCATTTTCGAAGCAGACTGTCTTGGTGTTCTGTACAGTGTCAAGTCAGTTGCCAACACACCAAAGGAGGTGCAGTACAATCCTGAAGTATATAGTCTTCCTTAGCATAATCACAGTATCTGAGATGTTTCGAAACAAGGTGTGAAAGGTCTTGCTGCAAGTTAGAGAGCACTGAGTGGCTTACTACATGCATATCCTTGGAAGCTATGTGCATAAATGTACAAGAAAACATATGTCCACGGTCAACTCCACAATATGGCTTGCTACAGAGAAACATCTTTATAGCTACCGTTGAAACCCAAGGCCCACCATTTCACAAAACTCTTCACTACCGCTTTTCATTTCTTTCATCGGATGTTTGCTGAGAAGCAAAATTCATACCAGAGTGATAAACGTAACTGCACAAGACTGGAACACGAACACATGCCTGGTTAGAGATGCGTCCACACCTTTGGAGATCATTTCCCGATGTCATAGCAATCGTTGTGGCAATAGCTGGTGGTGGACTTGTTTTTAGGCTGTTGCAGGTACAAATAAGTTGAGAAAAAGCTTGCAGAAGGTCAATCCTGAGTTTCACAAATCCACATTGAAAGCTCAGAGGATTAAGTGGCGTACTAGCAGCCTGAAACACAGTAATAGGAATGTTGGCAACCTAGGTCAAAAGCAAACATGAAAAAAAAACTTTGCAACATCACTGGACTGTCTCATCAGACAACTGAACCCTTCAGTTCAAACCTAAAAGCTGCTTTTTTAAAACTACATTTAACAGATTTGCTCAATTTAAGTCATACTGAATATAAAAGACACAGAAGTTAGGCAATTACTAAGCTGTATTTCAAGAGCCTTCTAAAATATGTGACTTAAGCTGTTACTATGCTATTATATGCACCTATTTCCTCTTTTTCCATGGGCAAGCCATTAGGCTTCAAATGACATTAGCTCAGACACTCCTTACTGTAAGAGAGAGCACACTGAATTGGAAGGCAAACAGAAACATGGAGGACTGAAGAAGTGATTCTCTGCATCAGCTGGAAGAGAAAGAATTGGCTAAAGTTACCTGCAGCAAAACGAAGGGATGATAACCCTTGAGGTTTTTTTGGAACTGTGAAATGGACAGGAACATTAGGAAGGCACTGAACCTTGCGTTTGATGAAGGCAGAGACACAGTCCAGGGACAACTAACACAGTAAATAACAGAAGCAGCTTCACTCAAACAATCTGCTAATATTTAGGAGATAGAAACTTTACTCCCTAAGAGCTTATCTGACTTGTAGAAGCATCTGTGATAGCTTAGGACACCCAGGAGGGGGTAAGTTGCAGCACAAGATTTGATAGCAGTTAAGCCAAAAATTCACTGCTTTTTTTCATACTGTTGGATTTTGAGAAGCCATCTGCAAAACATCCCTTACTCAGAGAATGCAAATGCGTTAAATTCATGCATGCCTTCCTCAGTACTTCTTTATACATCAACAGAAAGTGTCACTTCTGGAGGCAAAGTTATATGGTTCTTAGTAAGACTTCTGGGATGGGTTATATTTGCCAGCAGGAAAGCAAGAAGCTAGTTTCTCACAAAATCTGAGAGTTCTCACATCATCTGAGAACTGGCCCACTATTGACTAAAGTGAGGAAGCGTTAGCCAACTGCAACCAATTTAAACTACTGAGCTAGATTTCAAGCAAAGAAATAAAGACTATTTCATCACTTGAGCCATTCAGCCCCTCTTATCCACCACTTTGTTTTTCCTTCTCCAAGGGTATAAAAAAAATCCCTTTTGAATAGAAATTGTTCAGTTTACTCTGCAAGGATGGTTTCAGAAAACTCTGTGGAATAGATCTCACTGCACTGTAATTGCTCTACAGAGACTACATGCTTTTATAGAGAGTAAAGTACCAGTACTTATATCAGAAAATCCAGACATTTTTAGTAGCACAAATTGGACTCGATTCTTGTAAATGGAAATAGAAGCTTGTCTCATTAATACTGCACTTTACCTTATCTACTATCCATATAGCCATGGGCAATAAATGAGTTACAATTCTTTTTTGAAAAATGACAGAAAGTTCTTTGGCTCAGCCAAGTTCTTCAAACACCACCACTTGTTATCAACATATTTGGAGTTAGTCCTACTTAAATCAATGGCTTTATTAGCGCTTTGTTCAAGTTCTGTATCTTCTCTACATTACCCACACTGAGAAATAAGCACAATGCTTCCAATGAGATGCACGTTCTGTGCCAGAAAGAGCAGATTCTATTGAAAACCTCTGCTAACTATACAAGCAAGTACACAGTGAGACAGATGAGGACTTATCTATGAGGAGGGGAGGGCAAGGGCTCATCTGTAAAGTAATGGAACTTCTTTCCTCAAGTGGACTAACTCACATGAAAGAACATTTTGCATACAGCAATGCAAGATGGAAAGTTACACATATATCAAGGGGGATTTGAGAAATTTTCTGACAAGGTCAGACAGTTCGAATGTTTCGTCATTGCTAAATCAGACTGACTAAACATCTGCAACAGATTTACCGGAACTATGTCTTCCAGCTACAAAGTGGACACCTACACAGGGTTCATCATATGGACTAATGGTCTGCGGTACCACCAGTGCTGAGTCAGGCTTTGTGCTGAAACAGCAGCAACTGTAAAGCTGAACTGAGAGGGAAAAGACAGCAAAAGTCTTCAGCAGCAAGACTATCATGTGCACTTTATGGCACTTTGCTTCCCTCTGAGATGCTGAGTTCTGTAGATGCAAGCAGTGAGTGGCTCCTTTTACAGCTGATACACTCAAGCATGGTTAGGAATTTGTCCAGAGTGATGCAACAAGTCAGAAACAGTCAGCAATAAAACCCAATTTCCTCTTCTCTAGCCCTCTGAAATCTGTACTGACTCCTCTGGACCAAATAACCCACGAGGAAGGTACTGCACCCAGAAATGCACGATGTGCAACACACAGGAAGTGAAGCCAGCAGAGGAGATGAGGGCAGGAATCCTTCATCAGAGAAAAAGCCAAACTCTAGGGAAAGACTAATTAAATTACTGAATCACAGAATGACCTATTTAAGCAAGTTATTTTCCTGCCTATATTAAATATTAACATCTAATTAGATGAGGCCTCCCGTCAATGTCTTCTAGACATTAGAGAAATCTTGAAATGTTGAATTAAAAGCCTTATTCATGCAGCCAGCAAGTCGAAGACAAATATGTCAGGACTTACTTTCTCTCAGAGGACAAAGGTGCAACATTTACATCCTTCTGCTTATTCAGGGACAGTTTATTAATAAACAGTAATACCTGAACTTTATTAAACACTAATATCTGAATTGTCATGACACTGACTGTTCCCAGTAACTGGCAAAAAAAAAGCAGCTTCACTCAAAAGAATTTTCTGTATGTAAAGACTTCTTCATGGAAACTAAAATATGAAAGAAAGTATTGTGTGAAGCTGGATGGTCTTTTGTTCAGAAGCAACTTCATAGTAAGAACTGAAGGTCCATATTCATTAATGCTTTTTTTCTTTACATTCAGACACCATACATGCAGCTTCTTGATATTTTCATCACTTCAGAGAAGCAGAAAGTATTTGCATAAGAGCAGGTACCATCTGAGTTCTGCTGATTTGATGAGATTGAATTGTCCTCCCTCCTCTAAACTGGTGTTGCTGTGCTGTTAGGATTCCACAGGATCACATTGTCAAATACAAGGCAACATGAACTCAGCAGGACTGAGGAAGACAGTTAAATCCTTCTCCATATCTCAAGAAGACAGCAGCCAGTTTAGAAAAATTCCCAGGCTTGACTGCTACAATAGCATTTATTCAGCCAAGACAAAGATTGGAAAATTTTAAGTGCTGTAACTTCAAAAAAGATCTGTCACATATCATTTCATTTGATGAAGGCAGGAAGTGAGGGGTGGGGGGGAAAAAGAAATCTAGCTAATCTAACTTAGCTGAGCTACAGGATCTTCTCTCTGAAGATGCTATGTGTTACAAGTAGCTCCTCCCTACAGCTCTCTCAAGAAGAGAGTCTGGTAGATGTAGATATCGTTAAAAAACCCCGACTTTTCAGAAGTTAAGAACAGAAACCAAACAGACGTCCTGCAGTATACACAAACATCATCACTAAAGTAGATGCGTGCTAACCGTCAGTGATGCTATTCCTTTATGATAGGATTTTAGAGCTTCAGCAATGCAAGACAGCGCTGAGCTGTAGTTGTCCTCCTGCAAACCTGTCAGGCACTGTTCTGCATGGGAGAACTCCTTCAAGCTGTTCAGCCAGAAGTAGAAGTGTTCTGAAGCCACTTGAGTCAGCAGGCTTTGATACAGTTCTCTGGCCATGTCATGGTTGCCCTGTAATGACAAGAATGTTTCAAAGAAGGGACATGAAAGAAGGCTGTGGGTTTCTACAAAAATACAACGAGAACAGTAACAATTCCAGAACTACTCTTACTTTAAAAATAGAAATAAACTAATTCCAATAATTTGACAAATTAAAAAAACTAAACAAAAATTAAAAAGCAATAAAGGCACAAATGCTTATTTTATGGAAATATCAGCCTGTATGAAGTATAGTACTTATTTACACAAGATAGTTTAAAGAGATGAAAAACAAACGCTGAAATTTACCCCAGCATCTTGCACCAGGGTTTCTATGTCATTCTAACCCCAACTAGGACTTTACTGAAGGGAAAAGGAAAACAGTATCTTTCTTCACATTGAAGAAAAGAAGCACACATCAGAATGGCCTACATCACCTTCTAAAGGACAGCCAGATAACGCAGATTAGGCACGTGCTCAAGAAACTATCAGGTCATTAGTTACTTCCTTCTTAAATACTTCATAAAAACAAGTGAAAAACCATCCTGATAGGATGGCTGCCCTAAATAGCATGTATGTAAATCAGTATTCCAGGAAATTGAGAGAAAATCTTTACTATTTTTTTTGCCCTCCATTCATTTCCTCCTCCTGAGTCCTACCATTTTCCTTACTTTCTTTTTCCAAAGAAATCACTAGCATCCCTCTCATTACACCAAACTATTTTCCTCCAGATATTTTCACCTACCATTCTGGAAGCCTGCCTTGCTATCCTGTAGGCTGTCCATCCATTGGAGGCATTCTCAAGCTGCTGTTTGATGACAGTTTTAATTTCTGAAGACAAAGCTTTCTGACTGGAAACAAATATCACTGTGGCAAGAGAAACCTAGTGAAGAGTGCAAGGGTGAGGAAGAAGGTTATATTTCAGGAACCAAACAAAACAAGAAAAAAAAGGGCTAATTCTCTTTCCTAAACTACCAGAAATTATCTGCTCAGTTTTGGACTCAAAACTACACAAAAGATGATATATACATTTTAATTGAGGAGCTTCTCAGTCATGTATCTTTTAAGTACTTATGGCAAGCCAAGTATTTCATGTAGGTGAAATTTACTTTCACTTAAACAGTCTTTACTGTGGCTTTTAACTGAGGTAACTCAAATGCTCCAAATGAATTAACAGAAAGCTTACAATTTCTCTCTTAAAATCCAAAGTCATTTCCAAATAGATGTGATAAAAGCATTTTTATCTCTTACAGTATATTAAAAGGCATGTGTGTCGGTGTCATACATAAATTGAGCTAACTGCCATTTTGTTTTTCTATAACCATTATTTTACAGACACCCCAATAATTGCAATAGTTAAATTTGTCTAAGCAGTGCCATCTGCTGGAAAATCTACTAAATACACTGCATAGCTCAGCTCCATCTATGAGATATTTCAACACTGAACACTGACATACACAGTCAAAAGTTAAAGCAAAACTGAAGATAGTGGCTCTAAACTGGCACACCAACTTGGACATAAGAAATGGCTTAGCTCCCTTTTTAAATAAAATCCATCCATAGTAGTTTACATAGACTTTATCCAACAAGGACTATTCACCAGAAGGAGGTCTTACCAAGAGTTCCTGTTTTTTATCCGTGGCAGATTGCCCAATTAATTTGTAGAGGTCCATCAGGTCTCCTAGCATCCCATCTGCTAGGACAGGCAGCTGCATGGCAATAGCTGCTAAACAGTGGCACATGAGAATCCGAGCAGCGTCCTGGGCACTGTGCAACTGGGTCAGCAGGGATTCCACTACCGACTGGCTCAGGTGAGGACGGCTCTTGACCAGCTTCACCATACAAGTTAACGTGATCTGCAATTCACATGATCAGCAGGTACAATAAGCACGACACCTACTTAAAGCCAGACACATTTATCTGCAAGTATGATTGTAGAAATATAGAAGGTCTGGTATTTTCAGAACATGTACTCTACAGAAGATGAGATTTTGCTAAGAGTCCAAGCCTCTGTCCCTGAGCTCACAGCATGAAGACGTATCTTATTTCTCATACCGCCAGCCTTTACATGTAAATAACTATACAAAATTACAGGTAGTAGCTTACAAACTGGGAAAATAAACATAATAGTTTATAAAAGCGTTGTAGTCATGCACACTGCATCCTCATCTCCAAAAAGCAGGTTCTCGCCAATATTCTCTTCATCCTCCAGAGATGCCTTCATTCCATGTTCTTGTTTTATTACAGCAGTTCCTCTGAGAGGAACATATTTCCCACTCCCCCATCCAATAATCAACTTACTCTATAACTGAGAGGATTCACACTATAGTTTTGCTCAGTTTCTCTACCACTCTGAACTCCAATTACAGGCAAAAGCTAGAAAAATCTTCATCTCCTTCCAGTATGTTATGATGTGCATCAGATCCTTTCTGGTGGAACCAGCCTTTCTGTCATACTGTAACTTTACAGCTGTGCTAGGGGAAGACAACAGTAACATCACCTTTAAGGTTGCCTGAGCTCCTGGACTGTCATCTTGACTACAAAGAACAAGAAGTGCTTCTAAGCCAAAAACTGCATCTTGCTCCAAAGGCAGAAGATCTAAGAAAAGAGGAACAGAATTAGTTAGTTCCCTGCTATGTTTTCTGACCATAATTGGTATAATGCTTGCATTGGCATTGTGGTCATGACAGATTAGCATCTTACTAATACTTCTGCCTTAGCTTAGTTTGATTAAAAACAATTCTGAGATTCCAGGTAACTATTCAGCAGTTACCATGGACATTTACATCTGCATCTACTGCAGACAACAGACATCTACAGAGTGCACATAAATCTCTGGACTAAGACTTCTAAATGCCCTGTTACTCTTTTGAAACAGACTTTGTGCAGAGTTTTCAAAAGTTAACAAAATTCACTAGTTCTACAGCGAAGGTTTATTCACCAAGCATTTATTTAATACTACTATGCCCAGTAATTTTCTCTATATTAGGTAAAGATGGAATCTTCTCAACCAGTTATAATCATTAAAAATGTTTTCTACTAGATTATATTCCTCACTCTCCCCAACAAGCACGAAGGATCAGACAGATTTACAGACAGGTTCACAGAGAAGACCAATTACCACATGTTAAGTGCATAAGCTTGACCATAAACAGAGCATTTAATTGTCCTTGCTTTCATTTACCTTTTTCCTGACAAGAGGCTGATATATTAGTCAGAATTCTCACACCGTGAGCTGCAATGCCACGGTTATTATGGTAACAGCACTCCTGCGCTAGTTTTACTAAATCAAATGATCTTGCAGTTGTAGATGGCGTTCCTAAATAAAGACAAGGCAAACAGGAGAGAAAACAGCACAGCCCATAATTCCACCATAGATCTTTTCAAGGACATTTCTTCAAAGAAACTACACTGACTTCAGATTAATGTTTTTTTTCATATGTTTAAAGGATAAGATGAAAACATCTTTCTCTCTCTCCAAACAAAGAGAGGCTCTTCCTCCATTCCTGAACACTATACAAGTTAGACATACATGGGTCTAAAGGCTAATGTTTCAGGGACTCAGAGAAATACTGCCTTAAATATTATATCTGATTTTTAAAAAGCTAGTGAGCCTATTAATAATTAAGACATCCCAGCACGACTGAAAAAGATGTACTAATTTTCTCCAGTTCTGCCGCCCATGTAGCTGGGCTCATAATACTCGTTAGAACAGTCTGGCTTTCAAGAAAAAAGAAAACAGTATGATCACCATTTTAAGAATGAGATACCTTGAATCGCTTCAAAATGTCTACTCTGTTTCTCCAGAATATAATCCCGAGGCACAAAGGTTCACCTGGTACTGAAGCAGGTCATTCCCACAAGGGTGGCACAGCTTCACCGTGCCAGGGTAACACACTAGCCCGCTCTTACATCATTAAATCTCCATGCTACTCAAAAATGATGCAAAGCCATGGTCTCAAAGCACCTTAAGCAGAATGCAGGTCAGCCATCTGAGAGGCATTGCATTTCTTCATTGTAGGAAGACAAGTTGAAAAGGTTAAACAAAAAAAAGATCTTCCACATAGCACATTACCCACAAAATCCAGAACAAAATCGTAGACCATGACTATTCGTAAGTTTATGGTATCCTGTTTTAAGTTTACGTACAATTGACAGTCTGACTCTCAGCTAGTGTTCTGAAGTTCAAAAACAGTTTAGGAATATGCTACAAAGTGTTTAGATTAAACTGATTATCAGTAGGTAGCCAACCCACTAGAAATGCCAAAGACAATAGTCTAATCTTTTCTTACCTGGAGCACTGCTGAAATATTGTTTAATGGCAATAGTCCCCGATAATGTGGAAAGAACAGATAGCATGCCCAGTTTCAAACTGTCATAAGGAGTCTGAAGAGCAGATTCACAGAGTGCCTAAAGATTAGCAGAAGAAAAGATACAGAGATAAGAAAGTCCCATGAGCTACCTGTATTAAACATTTAGGAGCACTTGTTTGTGAAAACTTTTGAGAGTCAAGATTTTTCTACAGAAAATACTGCACTGTAATAAAAAGTTAGAAGTCACGTCCTGAAGCATGTTTTAGTAGACTGAGGACATGGCTTGCAGAAAACTTAGTGGGTCTCACATGCTAGGCAACAGCAATTTTAAGTAATATATTAATTTAAAAAATCAGTGCCAAAAATATTGTCTGCAGTCATTTAATTTTGTTCTAACCTAGGTTCTGACCTCAGTGGAGCTTTGTCCTATGCATTTCAACCATCAGGACACCTCCTTTAAGACACTACATAATGATGAAAACCACATTATTGATGTCTCTCACTTGTGTTAACTACCAGCCAGGCATAATGGTAGAGTAGTATAAACAGAATAAAGCAGTTCACTGCAACAAAAACCTCTGCACACTCCAAATCATCTTATCCAAGAATTAGAGATAAAGCAAAACATGCTTTATTTCTCACATGATTTAAAATAATAATCTGCATATTCTTGAAATGTTTTCCTGTTAATCTAATCTGAAGTTTTTATCTGTAGTCATTTCTACCAGAAAAAAAGGGAAAGACAAGGAGAAAAAATATTCAGGTGCAATTGTAAGAAAGCAGCAACACTACCTGCAGTGTAACAACTGTTTCCCCAAATAACACGGATACATTACAAACACCTTCTAGGGTCTCATTCACACAACAGGAGTTACAGGGATACGATTGAAAATGAGCCGCCAGTCCAAAGAAATCAAGTCAAAAATCACATTTGTCAGGTATACCATGCTGGATGACATGCTTTGACAAATCCCAGAGAGAATGCGTTACCTGAGAGCATCAATACATACTCAGTATGCTAAAATTAATGTAAACATGCAGCTCTCATGTTTATTATCTGAGTTTGTCAGATGGAAAAGCTATTTTCTTACTGTAAAAAGGCCTAATACATCATACATGCACTTCAACTTTGATCCTGATGGATCAACTTATCCAAATCAAGATATCCCACGACTCTATAAACTGTTCATACTCAGCCATCCTGCTTGGCAGAGTAACCTAACCTAGGGACACAGAGATGTATGTTCTCCCTTCACCTCTCAAATTGTTCTTCTGGAAAGAAGTTCTACAGCTAATGGCAAAGTTTCATAATAAATTTTCTTAAAACCTGAATATTGTCTCTGCTCCATGTATGCGGTGTCTTGTTGGCCAACAACTTTAAATCTTGGATTGCAAGCCTCTTCACAGCCTTCCTGGGGTCATTCTTCAAGTACTGCAACAAAAGTTGGATCTGCAACAAAGTAAATTCATTGTTTAAGAGAGATGCTACTAGAAGGAAGCCTTTTCAGAAGTACTCATGAAGACATTTTGAGCACACTCAGCCAAAATTAACTTGCTTTGCCTGCTTGCTACATGGAAAAGCCCCTGCTTAGGCTACAATGTTATGGCAAGCTAGAACAGTCTGAGAGCTGGTTTCTACCATACAGCTCTCCATGTTCATGCACCCTTCTCTACACCACCTTGCACACCTGAGAATCCCTGAGACCTGTTTCAGCACTCACAAAAATACCAGAACACACCCCTGAGAAGCTCAGTAAACACCTTATACTGTCGTGATCATGCTACCAGCAAGTATTGTGGGCATTTGGTGCTAATTCAGGTGCCTGCACGATAACAACAGATAGCAACACAGACATAACTTGTATGTCTCAGTAGTCATCAAAACCAACCAACTAAACAAAAACTACCCTTACTCGCCCCCTCCAAAACATTTATCTCCAACTAAGTGACTCTTAACTGCATGTTCTTTGTTGTGTTCATTTCCTGCAAAATTTAGAGAGGTGGAATAGCCAGCGCATGAAAAAGAATGAACATGCCAGCCATGGTTTTGCTCTCCATCCCCACCCTGACTACATCCCCTTCAAGCAGCATTGCCTGTTGCGTTGCAGAAATACAGCCTAAATCACCACGCTTACTGCCACAAAAAAAAAAGCAAATCAAGTGTTATAATGTTATTTCAGCTGGCTTAGATTCAGTACTATCAAAAGCAGTCTCTGCAATACTGAAATCAGCCATACCAAGAAGGTTTCAGACAGATCAATGCTATTAGTCTAACAGTAACAGACACCAGCCTTCCATAGCTGTACAGGACTGAAATAAAGCAAACAGATTTTCATGACTACTTCAGAAGGATTAGTTAGATGAATCTCAAATGTCACTGTGTTCAGACCTGCTATATAAATCACATCGACAAAGTGCACTATTAGAACACAAAAGCACTGTATTTTTCCATCACTGCTTGCCCACAACTCGGTTTATAGTCTTAGTTTACAGCAACAGACTCAAATTCCTCAAAGCTATTCAGGAAAGACATTTTTAAATGCACTCTATGCTATTGAAATAGACATTTGCTTGCATGGAAGGAAGGCAAAAGGCACACTCACAACCCAAGAGAACATACAGCAGTGAAAAGTGAAGCCTCAGTTCTACAGGCAAAATTAAACCTTTAGAAGAAGCCAGGGTGTTTGCTTTCCTAAATGTTGATTGACTCTAGCTGATTTCATTCCCAGCTGATTTAAAGAAAAACAGGTTATGAACTGTACAGAAGGGTTCCTGTGTTGGGTGGGGTTACCTGGAGTTGAGACCAGAGAGGGCAAAAACTATGAAAGCAGCAGCAGTTTTCAGGGTATTCTTTTTCCATAGCACATAGGAGCAACCATCTGAGCATATCCATCACAATTTCTTTTTTGCATCAGCTAGAATATGAGGTTTTTTAAAGTGTACCTTGCACTTTAAGTTGAAGGAACAAATTAGTAAGAATTACCTGTTTAGGAATGTCAACCAAAGAAGACGCAGCAAGCAGAGTAAAGGTGTGCAGAGTAACAATGACCATCTTGGTAGAGGGGTAGGATGTTACCAGCTGCTGAAGCAGCTGCCGGGAGCTGGAGGCCAGGCTAGCATCATGATGCATGTGCTGTAGAATAGGGATCAGCTTCAACTTCAAGTCCACAGGTGTGGCCAAACCTGCAAGGAAGAGAAACATAGGCAGAGTGTTAGTCCTTTGTACTGGCTTTTGGCAGCACTGAGGTACACAGTATGTCTGCAATGCTGCCGCTGCTGAATGAAGATTCTGCAGACCCCTGCATTAGCTTCAAATAACTCAGGTTTTAGCTAGCAGCATAACAGCAGTAGTATCAAGCATTTTCATGGTTCTTTGAGAAGGTTGTTCCTTGCTTCACTGCAGGTTACACACATTAACTCATCTGAAGCAACCTGTGATAGTCTGTGTAAGTTTATTCATTGTACTATAGGTGAGCTTTTATACTTCACCAACAGGTGTTTTGAGACCTTAGATTTTAACAGGACACTAGAGCCAGACATTCAATTATCGGTTAGCTAATTTAATTTAAAAAGTGGAATCACTTGAGGATAGGGGCAACAGCATTCTGATATCCAGTATTTACATAGGGATAAGACAGAATTCTCAGAGAAATTCGAGCTTTTCCCTTTTATCATTCAATATACATATGTACCTTGAATCATCTCACTGATTTTATTACATATTCCAGCAGCAAAATCCCTGCAGAGAAAAGACAAAGTACCAGGTGAGATGCAAAATAAAGAAAAAATTTTTAAGAAGTCTAATGAACTACTAAATATTGTGTTTATAAAGGAGCACTTGCCAAGATGCAAGTCATTTTAAAACCTCTGCACACTGGCATGATCAAATGATAAAACAGAAGCTTTCAAAAATGTCTCAAAGTGACAAGCAGCACTACCTGTTGTTCCCTAATGTAATTTCTGCAAAATAATCCCTGATTAAAGCTGCTATTCCACTTTGCATTCCCATATTTATGATCTTTCCATTACTCCTTTAGAAAAATTTAAAAGTGTTAAACTTGTATCCAGATTTCTTCACAATTTTGTTATAGCACATAATTAAATATTTTGCTATAAATTACATGGTTAGCACTACAGAAGGAAAAATTAAGGTTTGTGAAAGCCAGCATCAACAGAGTTTCCATACTCTGTAATATGAAAAACTGCAAAAAAAAAAAGACATCTTACTTTGACTGTGCAGAAAAGTTGGCAGCAGCAAAGATGGCGGCTTCAACTTCCACATTATCATGGGAATCCAAACTCTGGCGAATACTGTGATGGGCGTTCTTCCTTTCTGGAATAATAGATGCCATGCTGCCCAACATCCTACAGAAATAAATCGTAGCAAAGTCAGGAAGAACAATGACCATGAAGAAATGCAAGACAAAACCAAATGAAAGTGTAAAAGGACAGTTTAAAAAGACTATTTTTACATAAATATGTGCTCTTTCATATTTATTACAGAAACAAACAAATGCTACAAGTAAGCACATAATTAAAAGGCAAGAAATTTTGTCATGTGTGGTTATGTCAGGGGTTTAATCAAAAATTAATTACATTTTGATACCTTTTACCTTGAAACAGGTACAGTGAGAAACCTACCAAGAATTCTTATAAAATTAAGAGTGCACTACAGCATTAGGAAGAAGTATTTTAAAGATGCTTTTACATTCAAGCTCTGGTATCAATACAACAGATTTAATGCTAAAAATGTACTGATAGCTATTTTCAGACCCACACGAAGTATACATCATGGGATAGAAATTCAGAACTGTGGTAGTCCAGGGGGATTAAAAAAATGGTACTTCGAGAACTGTTTCCACCCTTTCCATCCCTCTTCCAAATTGAGACTGCAGAAGTAAATAAGTGACAAATGTCTGAATAGTCTTAAGTTTTAACCACGTTCTAAACCAGCAAAGTTTCTAGAGTGTTACCATGATCAAACAAACATATCTTAGAAACAAATGATGAAAGTCTGATCTTTTGCTGAGGTGAGATAAGGTTATTACTGGGAATAGTGCAATACCTTTTCTGTAACTGTTAAAATGGAACAAATCAACCTATACTTTGCTACAAATATCTCAAAGACTTTTCAGATGTATATAAAATAACCCAGTTAAAAGAAGAATGAATACAGAATTTGCACTGATGGTAAATTTCACAAGAGTTCTATGCAAATATTTATACACAGCTATCTAGCAATAAAACTCCACAGACAGTTTTGTTTTAGCAGATCTTTCCTTCACCATGTTCTTTCTTACTGACTCTACTTAAGAAGGACAAAAAAGAAATTAACTGAAGATTTTAATCTGAAACTGCTGAACCAACAGCCATTTTAACCTTTCACTTGATGCAATCTGTGAATTGATTTGTAATCTAAGTATTTTTTTCAAACAGAGTAGATTCCTGGGACTTCTAGCAGTCTGTAATGATAGCCCTCAGTATCAGCCAACAAAAATAATCTTATGTTAGAACACTGAAGTGGAAGTATAAGAAAAGATGTAGATATACTCTAGTCACAGATTTCTGAGACACCAAAGCATGAAAGAACAACCTCAAGTGAAATACCAAAAGAAGAAATGGACATACAAGTTAATCCTGTTAACACCTCCCATCTTTCAAAAGTGAAATCAGTAACAGTTCTAGATGGATAGAGGAAAAGAATACAAAGGCAGAAAGAAGAGTGCTCTCTTCACATTTGAATTCACTTGCACAGGAGTTGGAAGACGCAGTTAAGATGATCATGTTGGATAGTGTTGGAGACAGAGACACCAAAGCAGGACAGTAACATTAAAAGACCACTCAATTTTATTTTATTTTTTCCATTTAATCCCCAGGAAGTCCAAAGCAATCGATAATAGCATGGCACTACCTTAGAGGTTATTGATCAGAGACCAACAAGCAGCAAATTTCTAGGACAATGATAATTGAAAAATAGGTGCAAGCATAACAAGGGACACATAGGTAAGTTTTGGTCAGAGGTCAACAAAAATTATTTCGACACGTAAGGGAGCACTTTACTTTTGATCTTGGCCTAAATATATCATAGGCAACACACGGGATTTGCACATAGCTACTGTCTGGGTTATGCATAGGACAGGTTCATTTTTCTTGAGCACACAAAATTTCAATGCTGCAAATTCTGTTCTGTCCAGAGCCATCCACAAAATTCTCACCATCACAAACAGTTAATTACTTTGTTCTTCTGACAACAGATCCTTATCATTTACCCCCTTTTAAAGCCGATGCTTTTATCTCTGAGCAATGTGTAAGGCACCCCCTACATTTTATTCATGGTAGTTGCAGATTTTGTTATTCCAGACTAGCATACTCACAGTTACCTAGAGATCTGAAGTAAGTAATATGTAATTTTGTGTATGCAATACGTACCGAAGTGTAATAGCCCGAGCAACTGGATCATTGCTATGAATCACTGAGAAAACTCTCTTCACAAACTCATCCACATTTAGAATCTTCTCCAGGTGCTTCTCACTCTGCTGAGTGACTTTCAGCACACACAGCCTCAGGAAGTTGTTTCTATCAAAAGACACACATTTATTAACCAGGATGTTTTATAATAAAAACTCGTACTCTTTAAGCACGAAATTATTTTATAAAAACTTCCAAGAGCAAATTAAACCAAGGAAAGGTCTATGCTTCAGAAACATTGTATTGAAGTAGCCTGATATACTTAAAGAGACTATTAATGCACTGTTTTTATTTTCTAGTACAAATAGCGTCAGATTTAGGTCCAGTGCCTTGGAAATGAACCTGTTGATGCCAGTAAGGCGTAAAAGCAGATACCTATTTTGTGTGCAGTTCTTTTACAGCTGAATTTTCGGCATCATTAGGGATCTAATTCCACTAGAAAAGCATGTCCAGGACTAAGACGGAAAAGTTTAATCACCATTGCCAGGTGTGAATTAATTTCTTTTCCTTCCTGGAGCCAACAGGGAAGATTCTACCAGCAACAGATAACTTTGTAAGCTATTGCAAACTTTGTGAACTATTACAAAGTAGCTCCAATTCCACCACAGGGATCACTTGTGACACTTGGAACACTTGTGACACAGGGACACTTGGAAAAGCTACACTTTAGGCTTTGCTACTAACATTCCTTAGCAATGGAATTCGCACATATGATCATTCACCTATTTATTAATGAACCCGAATAATGAGTTATTCTTATGAATTCGAACATGCCTATGGAGCAAAACTTACACCTGGGAACTAAAACCAGCCAGCAAGTGAATCCTCAAATCAGGACAGATGGAAAGGACCCGTGTCATTGATCGCTCACAGCCGCTTAGGCCCACTGAAGACAAGGCAAGCAAGCTGCAATCAACCTCAACAGAGGTGACATCCCTGTGGAACTACCAGGCAAGCAGAAACCCCCCCTCTCCGGCTGCCCAGGCTCCAACGCAGCAGCACTCCCAGCTACGGCTCAGAGATTGGAATGGACGGAAACCGACTGATGCTACTCACCCCACCCTGAAGACATCCGCCAGCTTCAGGAAAGCGGAGTTAATGAGAATCGGGAACGGGTACTTCTGGAAGAGCCTGGGGAAACGCACGACGGCTTCGCACTGCTCCCCGAGCTTGCCCGACCGGAGACCTAGAGGAGACGGCTGCGATCACTGCAGACACCGAGGCTCCCTCACGGCCAGGTCCTCCCTCCACCCCTGCCCGCCGTGGCGGTACGAAACGGAGCTCCCAGACTGGGGCCGGGCCGGACCCACCCGCCCCGCGCCCCCAGCGCGGCGGCGGCGGGCAGAGAATGGGCACCGGCGGCCCTAACAGGTCCGGG
>VZZY01015302.1:798630-861551 GCA_013400335.1 Eurystomus gularis
GGCGGCGGGACCCCGGGCCGCCCGCTGCCGTAGCAGTGGTGTCGGAGCACCTCCCTCCCCGGCTAGGCCCCGCCGGCCTCAGGGCCCCTTGGCGTCGGCGTCTGGTGCCGTTACGGCCCGTCTTGTCTCGTTGCAGGTCGGTCCTCGCCGCTTCCCCTGCAGCATCTCTTGGATGGCTTCCAGTGCAGGCGGGAAGATGACCACCTGTCCTACGGGGAAACGGGAATGCCGGTCCCGCCTTTCGGCTGCACCTTTTCTGCAGGTAAAGTCACCTTCCGGAAGGCTCTTCTGGGGGCCGGGGTGTGGGCACCGCTGTCACCTTGTTTGTTTGTTCAAATAGACCTCCGATGCCAGCGGCGGGTGGCGGGTGGCGGATGCCATCTCATATGGCACCGGCACAGGAAGTGTTGAAGGCCAGCTTGGATGGGGCTTTGAGCAACCTGGTCTAGCGGGAGGCGTCCCTGCCCATGGCAGGGGGGTTGGAACTGCATGATCTTTAAGGTTCTCTCCAACCCGAACCACTCTAGGATTCTGTGATTCTATGATTTGGGTTCAGAGTTACTTGTTGTAATGTGACCTGGTACTAGTGTACTTGCACCTAGATGTTGTATAAATTGGATCATGGTGCTCCGAGAGGTGCTGGTGGAAAGTAGTCCCTTAAAGAAGCAGCTACAAAGCATTCCTTTTAATGTCTCTTTGTTTCAGCTTTGTCTGTTTCAAGGTATGTCCTCTTGGTGACAGTGCTAGGCTGCATCTTTGAAAAATTGGGCTTTGTCCAAAATATAGGAAAGATCTAGCAGGACGGAGAATATTGTGTAGAAATCAAAGAGGTCGATGGATGTCACTAGACTATTACATGTACTGTTTCCCCATGATGCGTATGTGTTGAGTGAAGCAAGTGTGGAAGCGTGATCTTTAGGGCAAAACTCTTTCATTTGGAGTACTCTAGTTTTGATGTGCACGTTTCTCCAGGGCAGCTTCCTGCTCTTCCAGCTCAGATCCACAGAAAGTACTGGAGGTTGCAGATGAGAGGTGGAATAGATACAGAAAACTGTAACTAGAGAATTCTTATAGCTGGTGAAGGAGACTGTCTTCTCAAAAGTTGCTGCTGGAGCCATTTGATCGCCCATGTATAGCAATTCCTGAATGGAACATCTAGAAAAAAACCTCTGCCAATAATTCTGCATTTTGAATATTTAAATTGCTACGTAAATACTGTTTATTTCACAGCTCTCTATATGCTGTGTACTCTGTTTAAAGTGTCTGTGGCCCTTCACAAAGATCAGGGGCATGATTATGAATCAGCTGCATAATACACAAATACATTTTCTTTTTTTCAGCCCCGAATTTGGAGCATGTGCTGGCAGTTGCAAATGAAGAGGGGTTTGTTAGACTGTATGATACTGAAGCTCAGACTACCAGCAAACTCATCTTTAAGGGTAAATGTTACATAGAATGTGATCTTCATTTGATGTGACAAGTACGTGATTTACAGGGACCAAAGGAAGCTTTTTGCAAGTCGTTTAAACATAAATGTGGGCAATACTTAAATCCTTTCTCCTACTTTATTGAGTCTATACAAAGCAGCAGCGTGAGTGTGCTCTTACAACAGCAGTAGTAGGTGAATTGTTCTCTCTTGTTTTTCATGCCTCCGGCAAGCTGTTGACAAGTTTTTTGATTTCTGTGCCTGATGTTCTTTAGTCTTCTGCAAAACAACGTGCTGCAATGCACTGAACTAACCTTGGCTTTTGTTTTCTTGTTAGAATGGCAGGCTCACTCAAATGCTGTATTTGACCTTGCCTGGGTACCAGGGGAACACAGGATTGTAAGCAGTCTTTTGCCATCTATCTTTATTTCTAAAGCTTTGGCAACAGTGTGCAGAAAACGACTAAAGCTTTTTATTTTTTCCTCTGAAGGTCACTGCTTCAGGAGATCAGACAGCCAAGGTGTGGGATGTGAGAGCTGGCGAGCTTCTTGGCATATGCAAAGGTCACCAGTGTAGCCTCAAGTCAGTTGCTTTTTCAAGATTTGAGAAAGGTAAATGTTGATGTTCTCTGTTGTCTGGGGTTTTTTTCTCTGTTGTCTTCTTTTTTCCCTCTGGCACATTGGTACTTTTGGGGCTAAAAAAAGGCTTTGGAAATGGACAGTTACAAATAGCACAGGCCAACTGAACAGCGACCCAGCCAGTGAAGCAAAACTATCTTGTTGGAACTTCACAGTGATCTGATGCTAACATCTACACATTTCTGATCTTGGGCAAGTTTAAGCTATGACACCTACTTCCATACATAGGCATGTAAATACTACTTTCATAAGTGAGTTTCTCTAGACTAGTAATAAGAAAAGAGTAAGAAGAGTAAAGAAACTAGTCAAAAGGCATGGCAGAACAACAGGCTGATTTCTGTATTTCTAGGACTGGCATCCCAAGTGTTGCGGGAGAGGAGCCAGAGGCACATAGATTAACTAAATTAACACTTTTGGAAGCTAACCGCACTTTTTTTCTCTCTCAGCTGTCTTCTGTACTGGAGGCAGAGATGGAAACATCATGGTCTGGGATACCAGATGCAACAAGAAAGGTAATTGAACTTTCAGATTTGTATCAAAAATTCAGTATCTCCTGTGAAAATAGTACTCAGACTATGTACTTCTTAGACTTATGAGACATTTTTCCACTTTGTAACAGTTGCAGATTTGCAGCATGCTATACATGCTGGCTTGATAATACCCTGTGCAAGGAGATAAGGGGGTACAGAATACACCCCTGTGTGGGACAGCATGGAAATATGTGGGCTGGGTGAGAATGCTTAGGTCAGAGGCATCCAGAGGGATGAAGCAAAGCTGGGAAGGCTAGAGTAGGAAGGAAGACAAAGTGCAGGAGCAAAGGAGCTTGTGAATGCTGGGAGAAACTGAATACATTGTGGGAACACCTACTTTAGTAGATGTTCTCCTGTGTCCTTCTCACTGGTTTTGCATCTAACAATTTTTGTTTTCAGAATACATTAATTATTTAAAAACTTGGGCTCGGACACTTCTTAGGACTTATTCCAAGCTGCTGCCTTTTTTATTAAAGTGATAGAAAAATTCCAAAGAAAGTATTAACTGAGATGTCTTTGATTTTTTTCAGATGGATTTTATAGACAGGTGAACCAAATCAGTGGAGCACACAATGTGGTTGACAAGCAGACTCCTTCCAAACCGAAGAAAAAGAGGCAGAACCTAAGAGGACTCGCTCCCTTGGTGGTAGGTATCTGAGGAGCTAAGAAAATGTAGGTCAGTCTTCTGAGGACAGTTGATAGAAGTCTTCCTAAGTAATTACTGTGAGAAATATTTGGCTTGAGTGTGGTAAATACTTCCATCTATCTTTGCAGAGGTAGTTTTTTGTGTCATGGTCACTTGCTATGGCTAATACTAAAGCTTGTTTAGTTGTCTAACAACCCACATGCCATCAAAGCCATCTTCATGCAAATACCATGTGAAAATACATCATCTTTTTCCAGAGAGGAAAGGAGTGGCCAGCATTTATTTTTTGAGAGGGGAGGTAGGGAGGGCTGCAATTTTTTTCTTTTTTTCCTGCTAATTTGATCACAGAAATTACTGTTTTACTGAAGTAAGACCTGGTCTTATTTATCTGTTAAACCTTGTGATGAAGGCAGCTCCCTTATCTCTGACCTGAAAGGTCTAATCTCAGACTGCTGCCCAAAAACTTACTGCTCAGTGGCAATTTCGCTGGTGGGATTGTTGTGTCCTAAATGGCATCTGGTATTTCTAGGTTCTCCTGACTGGCTAGAAGGAGGTTTTCTCAATATTCGCTTGGCCTTGAACTAAGCAGAGCAAGGTCTTGCTGAACTTGAAAGAAAATAAAGTCCTTTTATTTTGTTTTATTTCTTTTCCTATTAAGGATTTCCAGCAGAGTGTAACTGTGGTGCTGCTTCAGGACGAGCATACTCTTATCTCTGCAGGAGCTGTTGATGGGTAAGGAGGGAGGATGCCTGTTTTTCTGTCTGTTCTGTGTGTTTTTCTTGGTGGCACAAAAAGACTGGGACGTTTTTGTTTGTGATTTTACATTCAGTGGCCCACAAGGCTAGATTTACTATTAAGCAGAACCAGCAGAGCTACGCTGCCAGCTTGCGTTGACAGCTGAACACCACTTTTCTTCCTTACTGGAGACTGCGGTGCTGGGACAAATTGTGCTAATGTGGTAAATGCTCGTTTTAGTGTCTTAGATATGGGACAGAGCAAGAGCAGTTCTTATCGTCTCTCTCTACCCTCATGAACCTATGAGAACACACATAACAAAACAGTGTTAGACAGCTCTTTTGGGATCCAAGTGTGTGGTTGGTGCCTGGATATGTGCAGGCGTGCTTGAGAAAATGTTGCCTTGAGTTAGAAAAGATGCATTCTTTCAGATGCTGTTGCAGCATCTTGGAGCTCGAGCAATCTGTCTCATTGATTAGCATGGAGGACTTGATTCTTTAGCAGGCTCCATGTGGTCAGAGCCTTTCTGAGGCACACGGAGAGCCTTTCTGAGGCCTCAGAGCCTTTCTCCTTCCTATGGCTCGTGAGAGAGGCTTGCTTCTGGAGGGCAAGAAAAACCTCCAAGGACTTAATTTCTAAAACTACAAGTCAGGAGTATAAAGGCATCATTGTATTTCCTTTTACTAGTTGAAGAAACTTTATTGGCAGGCTCTCGTTGTATCTTGTGTTAGGTATAGAAGACAGTGTGTCTTTCTCATCCATACCCAGCAGAGCAATTGTTTATCTTTCCACATATCTGTGCTCTGCTTCTGTTCGATTGTGCTCCTTGGCACTGGACACTCCTTAGTCATGAGCAGCCTATCTTTCTATGCTCTTAGAAGGCCTTATCAGCACTGCCAAAGAAATTTTGAAGTTGGAGATGCTTTTGCTTTTCTATTTCAGTGTGATCAAAGTATGGGACTTGCGCAAGAACTATGCCACTTACCGTCAGGACCCGGTGCCTTTCAAGTCTTTTTGCTACCCTGGGACCAGTACTCGCAAACTTGGTAAGTTATTGGAGGATGTATTTGTTAAAGTGCTAAGTTAATTTAAAAAGTACTGACACTGCCATCTCTTACAGTTTTTGCCAATTATTGATCAGACTGACAAGCTCAGCAGCGTATTTTGATTGCCAATACCAAATCTTCAAGCTGAAGAGTGGAAGTGCCCCACTTTTTATTATTGGTCCAATGATATATACCTGCATAAGCTGCAGCAATGCATTTCCAGAAATTGAGATGAGGAAGTAATAGAGCTCTTGAGGTAGAATTTAGCTAGTCATTTTGATGCATGAGTAGAAATCAGATTGAACTCTTTCTTTGCACTGTATCTTGCAAAGACAACAGACCGGACTGGGTTTTTACATTATAACCATCCAGAGTTGAGCAATACTTTAAGCAGTTTCTTACTGAAAACAAGAGCACTCTTGTTCGTGTTGCTCTGTGCTTCTTTGCATCTTAACGCCTTACAACGCTCTGATGCAACACAGTAATTCGTGATGACTTGTCTAATCAACCATCTTGACATGGTAATGATCAGTGTCCATCCCAAGAATATGAGGGAAATCCTCGAGGAGCTGGTTGTGAAATAATTTGCTTGCAGGGAAAGATTTTTCTTGAATCTAAATCACTAGAAAATCAGGATGGCTTATTCTACCAAAGCACCAGGGTTTCTATTTTTTTAGTCTCTGCTTCTACAACCGGTTGTTCCTGTTATCCGTTTGAAACTATCAGATAAATCACTTGCCTGCTCGGAAGGTGAGATTTCTCTCCAAATATCACCTTGAATCCTCATGAGAAAATGTAGATGTTATTCCAGAAATTTTCCTTCTCCAGCAAATGCTCTGTCAGACAAATAAACTTTCCAAGGACAACCTCATATGCAAGAGGGATCCTTTCCAAATTTCCCTCTCTAGGCATTTCTTTGAGAATGCCTGTTTTCCCAAATGCTTTTTGTGGAGTTATTTCTTATGGAGAACTTCTCTCTTTGTCTATAGGATATTCTAGCCTGGTTTTGGATTCCACCGGTGCCAATCTGTTTGCTAACTGCACTGATGACAGTATCTACATGTTCAATATGACAAGTTTAAGGACTGCTCCAGGTAAGCATGATATCTGGAAATAGCTGCAAAAAGTAGATGTTACAGAGCATAGAAAGGCAAGTTTCTCCCTGTGACTTAGAGAGATAGAGACCAGCTTGAACACTTAGGAAACCTATTCCATGTTCTTACATCTAAAGCTACCCGGGAGAGAAGGCACACGCTACGAGAGCTGTTCATATTTTGTGTTAGGCCATCTACATAAAATTAATAGCACGAAAACTTACGTAAGTTTAGACACTGGTTCACCTGGACAGAGACTAATGGCAGTTTGCATGTTGGCTCTAGATTTCTGGTGAGGAATGGCCAGCATCCAGCTGCTACTCACCTGAAGCAAGCTTGAATCTTCTGCTTACTGGCAGTCCCTGATTTTTTAAACACTTAGATACTGATCCATGTAAAGTGATAATGTGATATTTTGCTTTCAGATGTTTGGAAGTGTCTTCTAAATTTAGCTTCTACCACAGTTTCTGGGAGAAAACATCCCCAGCATATTGGGGATGCTTCAGCTTTTTGGATTCCTTCAGCTCTGCCTCTGTGACCTTTACCTCGACAAGAGGGCCCACCACCTTTGGTGCACTAAGCTCTTTGATGTAGGCCAGTGGCTGCTTTTCAGAAAGTGGCAAAACTTGTTAGATGCATTCCAGCCAGCCAGATGATTTAATTTCCATTGTCTTTTTTTGAGTCTTTCGGTTAACTGAAACTAAATGAACAATATGTCCTTCTGTCTGCTCTTCAGGAGGGCAGTCTGGTGGGTGGGAACGCTTCCAGAGTCGAGAAGTGGTGCAAGGAGTAAATATTAATAGGTCAGTTGTTGAGGTTAACCCTGGGTGCCACCGCCGAGCTGTGAAAATGCGCTCCCTGGCCTGTCCCCCCACAGGAGTGGGCTGTCTCCATCCAAAGCACAGAGCATCCCGCCCTCGGCCTCCTCATGGAGCTCTTGCCTTCTGCATGTAGCTGATAAAACCCAGCGAGCAATCTCGACTCCTCCGGCCAGATGAAGCATGTGCAGCTGCTCCCGCAGAGGGCAGCGCCTGCCCGTGGGTTGCTGCCTCTCCTCGCTCCCCAGCTTTTCTCCTGTCTGTGGCCGCTCTTGTCTAGTATTGAGGCAGCTTTATTTTGCAGGGGGACATAAGGAAATCCTCACGGTAATAGGACTTGCTGGTAGGTCTGGCTTAGGAAGGGACTTGCTGTCTGGTAACTGCTGTGCTGAGAGAGCTGTGGGTAAAAAAGGATATTTTGGGGTCTTGCAACTTTTCAAAGGCTGCCAAAGGCAGCCACATGTCCTCTGGTCTGTGAGTTACCTTGTTTGCCAAAACCACTATTAAAATAGGGCTGGTAGAGGGGATGCCAGCCCCGCCTGGTGCTACATGGGGAAACACCCTTTCTGCCTTGATGAGAGGATGGGATCTGGTGCATCCAAGTGCTCTAGATCCACATTCAGCTCTTGTGCTGGCTGCTGACTCTTCAGGTCCTCATAATAGGGGGAAGGACAGCCATTTGGGGCAATGGTTTCAAGGCTTTAGCAAACACTACTGAGGCTTTAAATACAGGCAGCCAGCAAGTGTGGCTGACAGTGCAAGTTTTGCTGACGAAATAAAGATGCTGGCAGCAGGAGGAAGGAGAAGCAAATGCCTTTTTTGTCACCTGGGTGGAAGAAGGCCATCACTATGCTTTCTATGTGGCTGCCCTTGTTAATGTAGCAGGGCTGGTGATGGTGGCTGTGTGAGAAAGACAAGGAACCTTAACCAGAGAAGTGGAGCAGCCCAGGTGATGTCTTGGCCTGCTTGTGATATGGGTCAGGCTAAAGCTTTAATGAAACTGCCGCCACTTCCTAATGCTGTGAAGAGAGCTGTTGCTTCAGTTGGGAAGCCTGAAGGGCTCCAGTTGAATGATAAAAACTTCCTGCCACTGAACCTGAAGCCCCAGAGTGAGGGAGCACTTTCTCCAGAGGATAGGTGGCTGGGCAGGAAAAGCCTGTAAGATCAGCCCTCCTTTCGCAACCAACTCCATGGCTCTGCATTAAGTGGGGATTTTACTTTCTTGTTGTTTTTTTTTTTCATTTCTCTTAACAGTGGCTGTTTTCAGTGGGCACCAGAATTCATCCTTTTACATCAAATCCAGCACCAGCCCAGATGACCGGTTCCTGGTTAGTGGCTCGAGTGACTGCAACGCATACATTTGGAAGGTGAGGCGATTGGGAAAGACCCAAGCGTGCAACCCGGAGCTGCTCTGTTCTATCGTTTCATTTGCTTTTCATGTTCACAGAGGACACTCCCTACCTCCCACTCCTACTCCAAGCAGCATGGAGTTAGCTCCTGGCACATTGTGCCCAGAGTGTGTTTGGTGCTGTCAAGGCTAGATGTAACAGTTTAATGTAAAACAGAGCTAACCTTCTGCCATCAATATGTCTCTAATCACTGCTGCTTATTGCAAGTTGCTGATCTTAATCTGGTTTTAATGGGCATTAAAATCCTCTTTCAATCCTGTTGATTCAGCCAGCTATGACAAGTAGACAGACAGTTCTTGGTTCCTATTTAGCAATGGAGCACGTTATCAGAAACCTAAAGCAGAAACCTGACAAATTAATTATTTTAAAGGGCACTCTTTCCCCACACCTCCCCTTTTTCCAGCCCCTGCTTCAGACATAGCTTTTTCTTATGCTTAATTTACAGTAGTTAAAGCCTTTGTATTACAGCAAGGGCTCACCCAGAGCCTTCAGCAAAATTCCAAAGCAATGCAAATGTCACCTAGTTAATAGCAGGGACCTCAGAATAAGGTGTGCTTCAAGTTATGTTCTCCATACTTGACAGCTATGTGGGAAGAGCAGACTTCTTATTGAAGTAGAATAGACAGAAACCACAGGTGACGGCCTATTTCAGGTTTGGGGTAATTTTTAGGGAATGCTGACTTGTTTACCCCTTTGACGATGAGTTGGAAAGTAAAATACAAACCTTTCAGAGCCAAGGGTCAGCCTGCTGAGGTTGTGGTTTGAGCATGTAGTCTCTTTGATTTGGAGAACACTTGTAAGCAGCTGGGTTGCTTACTCAGTAGTAGCAGGAGTGCGGTAGCATGGCTACTTCCATGCCAAGCGGTGTAATTTTAACCTTCTTCACGTTCTCTCTGAGTTCAGCAAAAATACCTGTGCAAACTTGAGTTGCACATCCTGCATTCGTGTGTTTTGATACTTTTCTTGGAGCATGGCCCAGGACTGGGTCAAGAGCATTCAGGGATGTCATTACATCTCAATGTTTAAGCATTTAAGCACATTTAAAATGCATTCATGTACAGAAGGCTTCTGTTGCTATCACATGTGAGCGACAGATCGTATTGCATATTTATTAAATAAAACATCAGAGGATTACTTTAATTTTAATCCCACAGCCATGTTAGAAAGTAGGACTTCCAGTGAAACTCTCTCTTTCAAGATCTGTCGTATCCAGAGGCTTCTTGATTTGTTTTAAATGTTGGCAGATTTTACTGACTCTGAAACATACCTATCTTTTCCTGGGATGAGGATTTACTATGCTGTGAAAAAAACATGATTGGATATTGCATGAGCAATTAACAAGTAATGTTGGAAAGAACTTAATGAAGAGCGTTAGCTTTCCATATCTAGAAAGGAAAGAAAGGCAGAGCAAGACCTTGTCTACCCAGATTATTTCTTTAAGAAACTTTTGCAGCAGTGCTAAGTTGTGTTTGGGTCAGCAATTCTCAAGAAACACTGTGGCTAGAAGTTACTGCTGATGAGGACTCTGTTCCAGTCAGTTTCCCTATATAAATCACTTCCAGGCAATGAACACTTGCTTTGCTGTGTTGCCTTGGGTTTGTTTAATTACTAGTCCCTTGATTAAAGAACTGACTTTTGAACAACTCTAGGACTATAAAAGCCAGAGAGCAGAGAGGTTTGTCTCAACAAAGATGGTACCTAGCGGAGATAACTTTCCGTTGTCCTTTGAATCCTTTGGTGCAGACCACTCCAAGATGACACTATGAAGTTACTCTGTGGTCTGTCCCAGCACTGGAATTTAAGTGCTTCTGTATCATATGGTGCATAAAACTATGTAGACCATTTAATGATGAATCTTAAAGATGAATACAGCAGCTGTTTCAGTAAGTAGAGTAACTAAAAATGTCTCATTTCCTAGGTTTCTCTTTTCATCCTTTCCACAATAGCTCTAACTTCCCCACCAACATCCTGTGAAATCAGGCAAAAAGCTGTGCTGTGGCTAATCCTGACTTACCGTGCACAGACTGGCTGACTCTCTTCTGCTAAACCCAGTGGACACAGCTATAACTGCATCCTCTTTTAGTTCACAGTAATATAAGTTGGGTGTAGTTGGTTTAATTTACACTAGGATAGCGTAAAACCAGCGTGTCCCAGCAAGAGTAATACTCTTCCTCTGCTTTCCTTTCAGCAATCAGTGGCCACTGGACCACTATCGTGTCTGTTGTATGTGTATAGCAAGACTGCTATTAAATGTAAACAAAGGTGTTCTCTGCACCAAGATCTCCTGTTATTTATTCCCTAAACAGGGATTTAGTTTCCATGGTATTGCGTGTTTTGGCAGAGAAGGGAATACTCTGATCAAGGCATCTCGTGGATATTTAGTCAAGTGATTGCCTCTGCTATGTCAGGGGAAGAAAAAAAAAAGGCCTTTTAAGATGAACCTGTATGTATCAGATCAACTTCAAGATCTGAAGCTGGATATTCAATTGCAGCTTTGCAGGCTGTTGTAGGAGGTGATCCACAAGAGAAAAACTTGTGTGTAATTCAGAAGCTTTCCCCAATGTCTTGCATTTTCCTTTGAAATCTACGTGTAATGTCTACTCCTTTTCCCACACAGTAAAGGATCTGTTCATTCACTTAGTCATTTATGCAAATCCCCCTGATAAATCCCCCTTATAATGTCACATCAATAATAGTGACTCATAACTCCAGAAAGCATTGCCTGCTGAAAGCATGCAAAATTTGCATATAATCTCTGTGTGTGTGTGTATGCGTGTGTTTTCTTCCTTGGACCACTTAATGTTAGGTTCAGCTATATCTTTCACTTACATGAACTGAAATTGAAGATTAATAGTAATATAGTAGAGCAGGAGAAAGATTTTTATGAAGGGTGTAAGAGAAATGGAGATCAGTTTAATAAGCATGAGTGATTTATGGAGCTCTTTAATGAACTCTTAAGAGGGTCTCTGGTCCAGCTGGTTGGTTGGAGTAGCTACAAGCACTAGGCAGTCACAAAATGGCAGTTCTGAAGCCAGTGAAGGTCAATCTATAGGATTTTGTTGGTGATGTTTTTTTTTAATAAACCCTTGACCTGTGATTGAGACATTTGTAAAACAGCAGCAGAATATATTTGCCTATTCTGATTCAAGGTACGAGCTTCCCAAACTTTTAAGCATCTTACCTAGAACAGGTAGAGGTAATTAACATAGTAAAATGTATGTGTCATGTTTTGGGCTGACAACTCTGGAGGCAGAAATCCTGTGTGTAACAGGAATTGAACAAGTGTTTCCAGGCAAGTCAGTACATCTCAGTGCTGACCAGCTGCTTCACCTCTAGAAATGACACATGAATCAATTCTTAGGGCTCCATCAGTTGTCCCTTGATGACAGGCTGAGAGCATTTGATTTATCTCATATATCTCATATATGAAAGATGGAAAGTATTCACATGCTTCACTGGTGGGCTTTGGGGTCTTTTCTTAGGCTGTGGGGCTTCTGATTGTAAACTTGTTTCTCTGTGGAATTTTTAAGGTTTCTGAGCCCAGCCTTCCTCCACGGATACTCCTTGGTCACTCTCAAGAAGTTACCTCCATTGCTTGGTGTCCTTCAGACTTCACTAAGGTTTGTTTTTTGGAAAATTGTCATTCCCATGAAACAATAGATGCTATGTGGCAATGTCTGCTTTTCAAAATTGCAGCAGTATTTGGTTATTTGGGAGGAAATTTTTAGGCAGTCATTTCTAAAAATTTTAATTTGAGGGGGCAGTAAACCAAGCTTGTCACATGAGTACAATGTATCAGAAGTTTATCATTATTTTCAAATAGTTTAGGCTATTTGACAAGACCTAGGAAACTGCAAATGAACAAAGACTTCTCCTGATGAGAGCTTGTGACACTACCTGTAGGAACTGTGAAAAAAAACCTGTGAAACCATTTAATCAGGGCTTTTCTAAGCCAAAAGCTTGGGTTTTGGTTCCATACTTAGAGCTTCCTTACCTGTCTGACTGTTGATACATTTGCCAGTCTTGTACAGAGCAGAAAGAAGTTTTGAATGCCCTTTAAAAAACATGTAGACTTTTTAAATTGTGACCTTTTTTCAAAATATGAACTTTATGACGTATTTGCATGTACGCTCAAAAACCTACAGTGAAACTGGGTCAGTAGTTATGCACCAGATATCAAGAAAAGGAAGAGAACTGCAATAGGAGGTTGGTTCAAATAATTGGCCTAGCTCAAAATGAGAAATAACCCTGAAAAATCCCAGACAGTTTCCTAATAATAGCCATAGTTTCTTTTACCCCACAGTATTGGGCAAGTTAGCCGCTTTCCCCAGCTTGCACTATAGCACTGGGTCTTGAGAAGAGCATTGCAGTGTGGGAGTTTTGTAGGAAAACAGGAGGAACTGTTCTAGTTGTGTAAGATGCACAAAAATATGACAATTGGCATTTTAGATGAAATCTGTGGTCTAGAGGTAGCCCAGCATCCTGATCACGGTGTGTTGGAAATGCCGACCAATAGAGCCTTTAAAATCGTTACTGACACAGGTAAGAAATAGCCACTGTTCAGATGCCGAAGTGTGAAGAGAATTGGAAAATATTCTCAAATAGATCAGGAAGCTGCCTGGAGTGATTTGAGGGGCAAAGTTGCTTTCTGTAGGGACAATATTGGTGTCACAGAGGTCAGAGTACAGACGTTTTTCCCATCCAGATTACTATGAACTTTGGTCACAGCATTTCCTTTTTTCTTGCTGCTGATTCCCATGTGAGTCACCAGCTAATCTGGTTGAAAAGAGCCATAAAATGTGGGCTAGGTGGGTTCTGCTGCTTCTTCGGACAAGATTACACAGATCCTTTTGGAGTGTGTGATGCTGCAGCAGGAATCTAGACCAATGTTTCTGGCAGACTTGGTTTCTCTGCCAGATACTGCTGACATCTGACTCTGAAGAGATAGCACTTAAGGCTAGTGCAACAGCCGTCCAATGTCACCTTCTCAATGGGTTACAAATGTTTGTCCCCAAGCAGAAAAGGTCCTCAGTAACAGAGACAGACCTCCACACAGGTGCAAAAAGCAGTATGGCCGCTTTTGTCTGCTGAGTGATTGAAATCTCAAAATACGCCCTGGTCCTTCCTCAGCAGACTACTACCTGTCACAGAGCTGTGCAAGGCAAACGGTCACTTGTGACAGAGATTTCTCTAGTGGAAGGATGTGAAGGTGGCAGCTTTGCACTCTTTAAAGCAAACACTGCGGTCTGGTAGAGTAATGAAAGAGGGTTACATTGTTTTGTTTGTTTTATGGGCAAATCTTGTACCCTGTCAACAAGGCTTCACCCTCATTCATGTTGGCATGGTGTGTTGGGTGTAGCTGTTCTAGATCATTCGGTCAGTGAACCATAGCATGTGCCCTGGTTACTCCAACAAACTAATCTACACTGTAGATTGCCACGTGCTCTGATGACAACACTGTGAGGATTTGGCGCTTACAACGTCATCCAGAGGCGGAGAAACCAGCATTCAGCAAAGTCAGCTTGGTGGGCTGGGTCTCTCAGAAGAAACCAGAAGAACAACATGGAGCAGGTAAGGCCCCTGAGCCAAGATATCTGGCTCTGTGTCATGGCTCCTGAATTTTGGCTGTTCTCTGTACCAACAACAGCCTTTGACTTGTCTTATTAGTCTCCTATTATTTTTCATATTAAGCAATAATTAATATAGTCAGACAAACACTTCTACTTGTAAATACGTCTGCCACCAAGATGACAAGCTGGCTGAAATAACTTACAAGCCAGACAAGACCAGACAGCAAAGCAAATATTAATACAGCTTGTTGGGCAGCCAGACCTTCAGTGAGTATCAGCAGGATTCTATGATTGAACAGCCAAAGGAGATGTCCTGTGTGCATGCACCGTAGCAACAAGTCACATTTTTTTTAACAGCACATAACTGAGAGCAGTAAGACCATCCTTTTTCCAGCTTGCTGGTTTACACAGTAAAGGGCTAATGGCACATATACGACCTTGGAACTCTGAAATATTTCCTCTTGCCCAGTAGTTAAATTCTGCACAGATTTCTTTGCTGCTGATACCAATATCACATTTCTTTCTTCAGCTCCATACAGTGCTACTGACAGTCTATACAGACAAATGCCACACAGTGAAAGTACTTCCAAAATGCACGTACACAATCAAGATGTGATCGTAATGTTCCAGAATTTATCAGTAGCATTCATCTATTCACATGTTAAGGCTAGTTAACAAATGCAATACCTTTCCACAGAGCCCAGGTGATCAGACAAGCTATGCAGCATGCTCTCACAGCTAGCAAGCAGACCTGGGCTCCTTCAGAGAAGCTACTCACTGGACAGTACCCTAGACCAAGAGAAAGGAGCCCTGGATCATAGCACTACTTTGACTTGTCTGAAACTTGTGGTTTTTTACAGTAGAGTAGGTGAAAGAAGAATAACCCCCACCAAAAGTGAAATGAGATGAGCTTCTCTGTAGACTAGCTCTGAAGCTAAGAATATAATAGCTTCCCAGCAGCTGCTGGTGTGACTTCCTGTGTTCCACCTATCTTTTCTAGCCAACCTCCAAATGAATTTCACCTTGGCTAACAGAAATATAGGCTGAAGGTCTCCAAATCCCACTAATGGGATAACATTACCTCTAACCTTTTGCCAGTGAGTAACAGTCGTGCAGGAAGTTTGCAGGACAATAGCCGGGAGAGTGCCAGGTCTGCTCCGCAGCTGGTAAATGTGTGCACACACGATGCTTCAGACAGGGCTGAAAAATCACTTTCTGTACTGGTTTCAACAACAGAGAATTAAACATAGGTCTAGTCCAGAAGTCTGACACCTAGAGTAGCTTGTACACTAAAACTTTATGAGTCAGCTTTGGAAATTATGCTGGAAAAATAACTTATTTCTCCTTGGTCTTGCCACATTAATGTAACACAGGAGGGAAGAGGAAGTACACAGACACTGCAAACACTACAGCAGGCTTCCTGCTGACCTTGGTTCTTGAACACAAAGCACGTGCTCTTAGAATATAAGAGTTATCTGCAGAGACTGATTCATAGCTGGCAAGCTAAGTACTATTTCAGACCTGCTGGGATGAGATCTAGGTAGCTCCACACCCATTTATGTGGAACAAATTGTGAGACTGAGGTTGTGTATTGACTGTTGACCTATATCATCAAGTGTAGCAAGCACAGTTTCCTTTTATTTAGATGTTCTTTTTGTTGCGCTACTTTATGTTTTTCTGTAACCAAATTCCTGGAGCAGGCTTGTGCATGGACAATTTGTGTCTCTTAAATCCAGACTGATAACATAACTCTAGGAGATTTGTAGCAGAAAAGGTCTGAAACATCTGAAGTAACCTGCTTTGGTGTTATGCAGGTTGACTGCAGGTATTTACAGTATCGTGCTGCAAGCAAAGGCAGCATATATGTAAACCACTTAGGACAGGCTTAGTAGAAGCCTGAATAATGCATGTTAGTCTTAGAAAAAAGCCTGATCTTTGTATTCTTTATCTCAAGTTTGGGTTTGCTTCTTGCCATGACACCCATCCAGCTCTCAGGACAGTTTTTTTTCCCTTATCCATTGTCTTCACGGTATAACTTTCAGACTGATTTGGGATTGAGAGTACTCATACCTAGCTAGTCATGCAATACTTCCACTGTATGAATTTGTAGATGGTCATTAGGGATCAAGAGTTGCTGAGCTTGCTACATCTCTCTACCTCTAGGAGCTTAGATTTTTAAGTGCAACTAATTCCCCAGCTGAGTTATTATTGTCTTGTAAGTGCTCATTGAAGTAAAGATTAGGAGAACCAATCTTGGCAGCTAGTTACTTTCTCATAGTGCAGATGGAAGCAAGTAGTTATGAAGTAGCATATTTTATCAGGAAAGGAGCCTTTACCTTTGCTTTGTGTGTTAGAGTGATTTCTAGTGGGATCCGGTAATATGGGATCCTATTTAATTTTGCACTGATGCATCAGTACTTGTATTTTGTACACTAGATAATACAGTAAAAGTAAGGATCAAAAGAGGGCTGATATGGTATATTAAGAGTAATATATAGGAGTAATGTAGGTGCTCATTCAACTTGTTATTTGTTAGCCTAACACCCTAAAGAAAATGGCAGGTTATTCACACTAAACTTCTCATTGCTCTAATGAAGTGCTTTATAGGACAGTGGTAATGCTGAGAATTAGGAGTTCAGATTAAACCCTTGGTACACAGAAAATGCTTAGAGCTCTTGCGCTCAGCAGTGGAAATGCAGAGTAACTAAGTGCTATCCTATTTAACTGCATCGCTGCAAGTTCGTTGAATGAGAAAGCAGGCATCTAAAAAACCCACTAATGTGTTCTCTCTTGGACGGTGCCAGAAATACAAGAAAAAAGAAAAAAATATTTTTAAAAGCCCCTCTAATATTGCTTCAGACCAAGGTCTTTGCTGTATATGATTCCCACTGTTACTAGTGAGGTCCTTATGCCCCTACCTACGACTACTGTTTTAAAAAGCTAGGTATTCAGAACCTCTTTTTTAAAAGTAGAGGGGGTTACATCTGTGCTAGTGAGCTCAAAAGCCACTGTGAAATATCTGGGGATCATTTGTTTTAAAGAAATAACTTACTACAGTGACAGACTGTATTTTCTTTGGAATTTAAGTCCTTGTTCAGGAGGTAAAGAATTTCTCACATTTCCCGGGGTGTGGTAAATAACTACCATCTTCATACTAATATCACATTGCAGAAAATCCTTCAGCAAAAAGACAAGAGAATGAAAGTATGTCCTTTCTTATTCTCACTCTATTTTTCTTTTCATGTTTAAAATATGCAACTATTAATGCCTGACTAGGAGCATTATTCGTATGGTAGGGCATTGTAGTGTACGGCTTCTTTGGTATTGTAATTAGCTGTGGGACCTGCTTACAGTACCTTTGTCCCTCAACTCAGTTATGCAGCTGTTAAAGATGGTAGTGCAGGTGGGGACCTGCCTTGCTCTCAGGCAGCATCTCAGTACAGAGCTGTCTGGACCAAGCCACTGCAAGCCTAGATAAACATGGAAGATGCAGGATCTATTCTGTCAGTCCCTTGGCTGTAGCTCACATAAGAGTGCTTGTTACAGAAGGGACAGACATCAGACATTACACAAACGTACTGTATTGTACTTATCGATACGATACAGGATTTTACATAGTACTTGTACCAGTTTAACCAAAATTAGAGGGATTTATGCAACCTCTTAACTCAAAGGGTATGTCTGAGAAGCAGAGACAGCGCTGAATTCTTCTCCTAGTTGCAAGGGGTGTTTATAAAAGGGCTGTCTTTAATCTGCTGTTCTATGTTCCTCATCAGACTACTTATTTCTCCCCTATCAGGACTGCCAGCCAGCCCACAGACTACTCCTGCCAAGGCCTTCATAGCGGGCAGTCTGTGCATTTCCTCACCACGACCGGCTGCCTGCGCTCCCATTTATTCTGGAGACCTTCCCCTGTCTACAAACACTCCAACGGGCGCTCTCAAAACCCAGACGGCCACAGCCTGCACCCCAGCCAAGCGGAGTGAAGCCAGCCCATGTGCTTCTCCCAAACTGATCCCTTCCTCCAAAATGTCCATTAAACATTGGGTTACAAGGACTCCATGCTCTTCTCCTCCAGAAGTGGGGAAAAAGGCTCCTTCTCCTAGAAAAGCCCTGGCAGAAGTCACCCAAGGTCTTCTAGAGGCTGCTTGCCCTCCTAAAGCCCCACACTCGCAGTTTGAAAAGCGTGCCAAGAGAAGGCTTGACTGCAGCAAGGAGGACAATGCGGGGCAGAAGTGTCTGCAAGCCTGTAGCTGTGTGACTGAACTGGACCATGCAGCTAAGAAATCCAAGCTGAATTTATGTCACTTGGCTGCAGACCAAAAAGCTTCTGATGAAGACTCTCGCAGCATGGTTGACTTGGATAATGACTGTGAAGGCTCTAGCCGCAGCCCAAAAGAGCCTTCCTTTCCTGGAAGCCGTATTAATACATTGGGTGTTCAGACTCCCCCCCATCTTTTCAGAACTCCATGCGGGAAAGACACTGAGGTAGTAGATAAAGAAAATAGTTCACCTGAAAGAAAAAATTGGTTGTCTGCTCTGGGAGAGAAGCTACGGACTGGCAGAACTGGCACTCAGAGGGTGTCAAACAGCCCCCCGTCATCTTGCAGTCCTGGTGCTAAACGACAAGAGGCTGTGGCAGTGGCCACTTCGCCAAAAACTGTAAGTAGGCTGGTCAGGGACAATGATTATGAAAGAAGTTATCCCTAGCTGCCGTTCTGCCCTTTTTTTGTTTTCTTCTGCTTAGGCGTTCAAAGAATTATCTGATCCCTTTGATTATGGACAAAAGGGATGATTTCTGTCCCAATAAGCCAGATATATTGATACAGTTATCTACTAATCTGCTCCATGCAGGAATAGAATTGTTAAGATGGTGGTGTCCCTCATTTTAAAGGGATTTAGGGCATACAGGAGCTCAGAGATGCTTGCAGTCCCCAGCTGGATGTTCAAAGGATGTAGCTGTCATCTGAAATACAGCTCTACTCTGAGAAGCACAATAATGACAGCACCTTTCCTGGCAGATCTACTGTTTATGTGTTCACCGTCACATCTGCCTGTTTATGTTACTGGAAAGACACTTTAGCATTGGAAGAAAAAGCTGAATTCTACTCTAGCCCAGGTAGCAAAAGAATTTGTTACCTGTGTTAAAACTGTGGGGCTAAACAATGCCTTCAGTTCCTTCAATGGAAAACTAGCATAAAACAAAGGAATTGTAGAAGAGTTAGAAGGCAGGATTTGACCTACATAATCCTGCTTTTGATGTACAAGAAGCCTGGCACTGAGCTCATCCTAGGAGCTGAAGGTTAAGCTTATAAACCAGCTTAAAAAGTTGGCATGAGGGCACAAGGGTTTAACATGCAAACTGAGAAATGATAATAACATTTTTTAAAACAAACCAGACTTGACTCATCTCTGAAACTGGACATCAGGTCCTACAGTGTCTTTGACTGTCTTGTTTCAAAGAATGTTAGGTGAATTTTCAATCATCAAATTTTAGTTGTACTCCCAATTGAATATCTGATGCTAGAAGTTGTTGCCATCATTAAGGCTTACTTTGGTACCTCATTTCTTACCCAACTTCACCTCTTCCAGCACTTCGATAGGAAGTGGGCAAGCCACCACTCCTTAAGTTATGCCTAGCAGCAGAACTCTTCATATTGTGGTTGTAGCAAAAGATCTTGGTTACAGGAAACCTACAACTACTTATGCTCTATGCTGTTTAAACACAAGACAGAAAGATTTGCCTTGAAGAGAGATGACTACGAAACAATTACCTGTCCTGCCCAGTATGCTCTAGTTCAGATTTCGTGATGCTCCTGTGTCATCCTCAAAGCCTGAGGAGGTGCCTAGAGTACCAGCAGCATTCATTGTTACATCTTGGGAATCTGCAGCTCTCTTATCTGCTGTAGGGAAGCTGAAACCGCAGCCAGAGCGCTTTTCTTATGGCAGTAAGATAACCCTAGGTTTTAACCAGCGTTTCCTCTAGGTAGTAAGCCTCTTATCTGCATGACAAACAGATTATAGTAAAGAACCTCTCCTTTACTATCTTTGCTGGGGAGCTAAACAAATGGGAATAATGATGGAGGGGAGACTTTAAGACTCCTGCAGCATATGAACTGTTAACCTAGAAATGTTTCTTGTTTGTTTGTTTGTTTGTTTCTTCCTAGGCTGCAACTACTTCAGTTTCCATGAGGAAGATCTGCACATACTTCCACAGAAAGCCACAGAATGACTGAAGTGGCATGCCGCAGTTGCGCCTGATGGATGTTAACACTGTGGTATCAAGACCAGGTTTAGCAACACCGGCAATGATGCACTGGGATTACACAGTTTGTTGTCAGCCATTCATAAACTTGGGGGTTTATTCTTGTATTTTTAAAGCCATTAATAGTTGAAGTCAGCTGAGTGTGGAAAATCTACACAATACTTACTCATGGTCTCTTACTGACTTTGGATGATGGATTCTTTTTTTTATAAAGAAAAACAGAGTATTTTTTTACATGGCAACTGTTATAGTCCAAAGACAGCAACAGCTCTGCTGTGCATTGTTGACAGGCACATATAGCTTGTCAGTTTATGTTACTAATCTGCCGTTGAAACTTCCTCTGCTTAAGAATAATGTGTAAATCATCACACCCTCCTGAAAATCAAGTGTTGGAATATGTGTAGAGAAACTGACTGGAAGTAGATCTGAGCCCCTTCTTGCTGAATAGCATATCTACTGTTACTCCTCTAGGATCGCAATGACTGCCTCCCTTCCAGCAGGGAAGTTACGAGTGTGTTAAGTAAATATAAAAGAATTGTAAAATACCCTATGTCCATCTGATGGTGATTATAGTCAAAGTATAATCACATACGTAATGCTTGTATTCCTCTTGCCATCCCCTTTCTCCTCCCAGTCTGAAAACTTCTGTATTTACTGACTTAGATGGCTTTTGAGCCATCAGCCCTACATCTGTTGAGGCCAACAGATTGTTACTTCTCTAAAAGAAAATATTGGCAAGGTGTGTTAGAAAAATTAGTTTGATCTATCCCAAACAGGCATCCCATAACAGCCAGTTATTCCATCACCTCTTACAGATTCAGCCTGCAGCAAAGGCATTAATAACTGCTTATAACACAACTTCGTAACACTTTTATAATACAGTATCTGTAAAATAATAGCTTGTAAATTGGAGGATGGACACTTGCCATTTTAGAAAGCACTTGACAGAGTTTACATACTAATATTAAATGCTTTGCCATTGTAAGTCATCACTGATGCTGCTAGAACAAGGTCACTGAATGGAGATCACTGTCCTGCTCACTCAGTCATGCTTTCCCCACAGGGAGGTAGTACAAGATCCTTATCTTAGTTTGGAGCATTTACTCTGTCTTCTGGTAAAGTAGTTCCAATGCAGTTTAAACAACAGCAGCAAAAAAAGCAAACCAAGCTTCTGAATCCCTGTAAGTTTTTCTACTGCAAAAGAATTGAGGTCTTTGAAGGGGATGAGATCCCACTAACTCATGTTTTCAATCTGAAACTTTCATACCTACTTTACAGTAGCATTTAATAGTATGGTAGCTGAAAGGGATTAGAGGAAAACATGCTGGTTTGTATTTTATGTTGTAGACACTATTTTGCAAGGAAATAGATGACTAGAGAGCAACTGGCTTTTGTGAAAGGTCTCTTACAGCTACAAAAGAAAAGTAAATGTGTAGTGTGCTTTTTTAAGAAGAGAAAAATAGTCATCATCAAGGTGCATCTTTTAACAGGAGCGCTCAGGTATGTATAGGGGCCAGAACAACTTTCTCCTGTTTACTGAATTACATGCCATCATCCCAAGAGCTTTGAGGAGATGCCATTAGGAAAGTGGGAAAGATAATGTAGTGCTTCAGGCATTTTTTTATAGTTCTTGTTTACAAACAATGAAATTTTTAAAAGTTATTATCTGAATAGAGCTAGTACCTTGGGAAAAACAGGAATATAAAAAAAAGGTTAGTTTAATTTTAACCTACTTCTGGATACTGAGGTAGATAGAAGTAGCAGAAACATAACCTAAAATAAGTAGGCTTGGGATTTAATTCTGTCTTAATTTTAACTGTAAGAGCAACTTACAGTTGTACAGTAGGGTACAACCTGCCTCACCTACAGCCAGTTTTTCAAGCAGGATTCTTCTATGCAGTTTGTAAATTACAGGTTGTAGACTACGGAAATGTGGACCTTACTGAAGTACATGAGAGTTTTCAGACATTTCAGCAACAAGATTTCATGTTCCTCCCCTTCTTTCATAATATTTTCCTCCTCCAGAAATGTTCTGCAACCAAACCATTATCTCCTTTATCTTGTAAATGGCTACCCAGAGGTGATTTACTCTAATGAGTTACCACCTGGATGAATAATATTGTGCAGGGATGTGAGATTTTCTCCCTTCAAATAGTATTTGTTTAGTGGGACAGCTTGTTCTATGGACCACCAGGCATAATTTCTTTCATCTTAAGCAGATGTCAACATGGTTCAGAGCCCGAGAGAATTAACTGAAACTTATATTCTTCTATGTCCAACTGCCTTGGCCTTACCGTGATAAAATCATGATTGCAAGAGCATAGAAGAATTGCTGATACAAATCGTATGTCAAGTGGTTTAATGTAACCAGTGCTGTCTTTACCTGAGACACTTGCTGAACTAAGCATTCAAAGAACTGAGCTCTTGTTTTGAGCCAGCAAGTTATACCTCTGAATTACCTTTCCTTCTAAAGGATTTACAGAAACTCTGTACTCCGTGTTTTATAATCAAATTAATCCTTTTGAGATATTACTCCCAAACTCTATGTGTATATGTACATTCCACCTTTTATATAAGGTTATTTCCACGCAGACGATACTGCTTACTGATGTGTCTGTCCTCAGTGTTTACCCTCTAAATGCCAAGTGGGATTTGGGAATGACCACGGCAGTTTATGACAGTAATATTTCCAGTAGCTGTTGCTACTGCTTCGTTGGACGTTGTGACTGCTCAGCTATGAGCAGTCAGCCAGTTTAGTTTAATAGAAGTTTGACAGTGACTTGAGCTAACCTGGCTTGGCAAAACCAAAGAGGCACTCCCAGGATCTGTACAGATGCATGGTCAGCAAGCCTTGGCAAGCTTCTGGTAACAGCACTGACTTAAGAATCCCTTGAGGAAGCTAACTACAAAGAAAACCAAAAATGTAATTGCCTCAGTTCCCTGACTCAGCAGCTAGTTATACCGAAACAGTTGAAGGGACAGAAGTGGGGGTGTGGGGACAGCATTGCCACTGAGACGACTGCTCTGTTAAACTGTCTCTTGATGTGTAGAGTTGGTAGCTTCTTATTGGTCAGGGATTTCTTAAGTTTTGTTTAGAAATAGATGCTTTCCAGCCAGGGATTTGCTAAAAGCATTTGGCAAATGCAAGAGGTATCACCTATTCAAGGGTTTACGTGTAGGCCTTGAATCCAGAATGCCTCTTAAAGAAGTTTCTCCAGGTCAAATATTAAGAGTTTTTCATAGCCAATTCTGGTTTGGCAGTAAATGGGAAATAGTGCCCATCTTCAGGTCCATTATAATCAAATTTCATTCTTCTGAAGCTGACCTAAATGGTTTTCTAAGTGAGTGGAAATTATCACCATCTGTTTTTCTACACAGAAAAACAGAACCCAATGGCTTGCATTTTTTCCTCTTTCTGATTTGTGTATGGCCCTGTCTACAGTAAATAAAATACATTCTGTTACTGTACAGTGTCCATGTGTTGTCCTTGAAAGTACAGCTTTGACCATAACTAAGTGCCCTCCATCTGCACCACACAAAATGCCAAATACAATGGAAAACAAGGATGAGGAGAAAGCAAACATGAAGGAGCCCATATGTAATTTCTTTTAAAATAACAAGAAACATTTCATGTCAATTGTTTCATAGAAACCCATACAACAATGAGGACAGCATGAACCCAGAAGTGCAAAAGCAAGGTTATAATCAAGGATTACCTTTAATTTTTAAGCCTTAACCTGAATTATGCATTTTTAAAATCAGAAAAAGCACCATTCTATCATAATTTGTGGATTATAGAAAAAACGGACTAGAAGTGCAGCAAGATTACAAAAGGAAGACCCATTACTCCAGGCTTGTGCAACTAGACGTACACTTCAAGAGCAGAAAAGATGACACATAATGAAGTTCAAACACCCTGTTTTAGTAATTTCAACGTAGTATATTTAAGTCTGTCTAAATTACAGCAGTTCTTATTTTTTAAGTTGTTCATTCTTGATTTAAAGGCTTCAAGTGATAATAGGTCCATTACTGTTGTACATAAATTATCCTAGAGGTGAAATATGGTGAAAAGATTCTGATTTACTGATGTTTTGAATTTGTTTAGCTTTGCCTTTCACCTGTTAGCTCAGATCATTCACTTTTTGGTCTGAGCTAAAGATATTTCTACTACTATAGATCTTTTATTCAACATGTAGGAAGCCCAGACATGAGACGGAACCATCTCTTGTTCTCCTCTTTAATGAGCCGAATAGATTCTACATGCAAAACCCCAAATATTTCTCAAGCTTGAGTAAAACAGCTAAGGAAGTGCCCCAGTCCTTCATAGTAAGGTGCCACAGCTCCACTACTTTACACAAAGCCACTCTGTGTCTTTCACCTTAAGGACAGCTTTATGATTTACTTCTCCCCTCTTGTCTAAAGAAGAAGGGCTGAATCATTAGGTAAAGTATCTTCAACCATCCACTTCTGTAGCATGCCTGGATTTTTTTATTTGGGTCATAAATTACGTAGCTCCCTGGTTGCCTGGTAAGTGTGCTCTCACATCGTATTGTTTTGAGCATGGCAGAGGAGGAGATGGACACAAATCCAAGCATCAAAAACTAAACTGGCCTAGCAGAGTGGATCATTCTTACATCGACTTACCTAGAGCGGTGGCAAAATATCAGTGCGCTCTTGTTTGCCTGCAGTTTAATCCTTCTAGTTGTAACATCATTATGATAAAAATCTCAGTTTATTGTTCTATTCCTGTTCTTGCAAAAGGTGTTAAGTATCCAAAAGCACGTCCAAAAAAATAGTCCGCAGGACTGTAAAGCCAGTTCCACTGTATGCTGCAGCAACAGCAAAGTAGGCTGTGTTGACAAGAGTTTAGCAGATATTGTTGGAGTGTATTAATGAATTATTCAGTGTCACCGTTATTTTTGTTCTGTTACTTTTCATGGATTTACTGATGGAGGAAGTGACAGTGTATATGCTGCCACTGTATGTATATATACTGTATCTACTATATAGCTCAAGCAATCCATTGGATTCTTGAAAACAACATGACTGGCAAATGCAATGAGCTCTGATTTGCTTGAATAGACTCATTTGCTGCAGGTAGTTGGCAGCAAGGTGGTTATGTGACAGTTGAAAGTGTTGCGTTATAAGGAATCAGCTGTTTGTACACATGCAATAGTTTTAAGAAGCAAGACCGAAGTGATAAAGGGAAAGCTGATGTTTGCAGAAGTTACCAGGGGAAAAAAAATAACAACAATAAAACTAAAAGAACAAAGCATATTGCATAAGAGATGCAACTGACATGAGAAACTAATCTTCACTCGATTGTTACACTTAGAAGAGAGGGTAGGGCTTGGGAGACCCTTGCTATGCTTTCATATCGGACTCCTATCTATATACTCTATTTTTCTCATCTGTGCAATGGGACAGTTCTCCATGCTTGCCAATTGATCATGATTAAGAAAGGGCTTGAGTCTGAAGGCTGTTCTTGATCCTTCTATGTGTGGGCACACTTTTTCCACCTGGTCTGATTTAACCCAGTCCACTCTTGGAAAGAAGTCAGTTTTGACAGAGTATTAAGATCAACCAGAATAAGGTTTTCTTGTTTCAGAATAAGACTGTTTTTGCACAGAGTTTTTCAGAAACAGCTATTCTGAAGTAACAGATCTTCAGTACCTCCACCACGTAGGCGATCCTTCAAGGAAGTGATGTGAGACTGCTGGGTGAGTGGTATTACATAAACCCAAGGATAGTCTCAAGCATGAAGACAGCAAGAAAGCTTTTCTCCACTAAAATGATTTTCTTAATTTTCTTTCCTCGGTACCCCACAGCCATACCAGGTAGAAAAGAGAGACATTGAAAACAGCTTCAGCAGTGCATACCACAACCTGTGGTTTGGCTGTTGACATGCTGCTGGCGGTCCAAGGCTGAAGAAACTGCTGCTGCTGCTGCCTGGTGGCAGAGCCTTCGCCTTCCTGTCAAGTGAGAAAGGCTTCTTCTCGCTTCCGGATTTGTACAACATAGCTTGTCTGATTGCAGATGCTGCTCTACTTTCCCACCACACACCGGCCCACAGTAATGGGGGCTATCTCCCCCAGCCCCAGCAGGTCTCTCACGCTGAGCTTGCATTCCCTGCACCTCCACTGATCTCAGCACAGCCCTGCATTGCCCATGCAGTCTCCCACCATCTTCTATCCACATTGTTGCCCCGAGGCCACTCAGGGAGGGCCTGTGGATCCCCCGCTGCGCTCACGGAGCAGAAGTGCTCAGAAAAGCGTGTCCTGGCTGCGCCTTTATCTGCTTGCTGTGCACCCAGCAGGGACACCACCTTGGGGCCAGCCCTACCAAAGAACGTGTGTCCAGCCTCCTTTTTTTCTTCTCCTCCTCCGGAGAAGAGTGAGTTTTAAATATAATGCTGTGAGTTCAGCGCTGCTAAGCAGAGCTTGTCTGATTGCAGATGCAGCTGGAGCTCCTGGCTTAGTCCCGGCACAAATGAGTTAAGGACAAAAGGTCTTAGTTGCTCTTATGCAAAGAGACAATTTCTATGGCAGCTGAGGGCAGCATTAGTATTCATGCCTTGGCCGGTCTGGCAGCAAGGCGGCTAACTTGATATTAACTGTGGCACAATGACTGGGTTTTATGGGCTTTTTCTTAATATCTATCACAGGTAGCCAACCAAGTGGCTCTTTATCTTAATTTCCTTGGGGTACCTGCTCTCCTACCCACTCCAGTGATGGGCCTTCGGTTTTTCTTGCTCTTAATGTGGCTCCTAATAAGCCACAGGCAGGTTCCCCGCCTGGCTGATTTGTTGTCATGTTGTAATCCTGTATTGGTTTATTTTTCAGCTGACCAAAGTTCCTCTTAAACTCAAGTCATCTGTGTTTACAAATACTTCATTGTGTAATATACTAAAACTTTTTCCCAGTGTTTGAACAGGACCATAGATTTGCAGCTGAGACATTTCCACATTATATGCGTTAGAAAAGTCTTACCCTAAATGACTAATGGAAATTGTTTCTGCTCCAGGAAGCAAAATGATGCTGAGTGAAAGAGAGAAGAGGGTTTATATGGAAACAAGAGTATATTCCCCTTTGCCCGGGCCCACCAAAATGCTCCCTCCCCTTCCCCCACGTCATGCATCTCACCACAGCACAAGAGTGTGCCAGAACATGTTCCCACAACCTTTCAACCCATTCAGCACAGCCTGCAACTTTCCTGGCTATTTTTATGTATTCCACTCAATGATTAAGTGCTGAGGACCATGATAATACATCCTTTCACCACCGGCGCCCAGCAGAATGCAGTCTCAGCTGCTCACAGACTGCTTTTCCAGTTATTCTTCCTAAAAAAAAATGGATTATCAATAGATGATACTTCTGATCATGAGGGTGTAAACTTGAAGATGTGTTGTTCCTGGCCAGAATTCCAGCTTTTAGCAATCAAGCGTTATTCTTGTTGGCAATACAATTCCTGCATCTAATGGAAGCTCTTTCCAGGCTGCCTTTGCCTACTATAAACAAAGTGGCTCATCTGCTGTTGAAGATTAACCACCTCTGGTCAAAACAGGGCAGCTATTTAATTACATGCAGCTAGCGCACGCAGTGGTTTCCTGAACACCTCCGGTTGTATAGCGGCATTTTAGCTTTGATTCAACCTCTCAGTCTATTTACCAAATACGTTATAACCCTGCTAATGATTTATCCTTTGTAGAAAAGCCCCTTTCTGCTCTGAAATCTGCCGGTTTTTCAATTGCTCAACAACACTCAGGTGCTGTGAACCCCACTACTATAGCAAGATTAATTCAATCTCACATTGACCAGGCATAAAAGTTACCATCAAGTCACTGTGGATCACCAAACTGGTCAGCACCGGAACACAGTCTCCTATTTTGGGCTGAGGTGCTGCAATGCAGCACAAATAAAACATCACAATTGCTCCTGCAGTATCAACTGACAGTGACCAAGGCACAACATACACATTGTGACTGACAGGCAGCCCACTGACGGCTCACAACCAGAATCACCTCTGTTTCACATTGTATCCTGGTGAATTAAAAAAAAACAACCCCAACAAAATGATATCGCCACTATTGAACAAAGTAGGGGAGCAACTGCCGCTGCAATGTTGGCAGGACGCGATGAGATCAGAAACTGGGAGCTTTTGGTTCCCACATTCCCACTCATCTTCAGGAGTTCCTGAGTCCTTGAGGCACTTTAAGCCCCTGAGCTTCCAGGCAGACTCTGTAGCAATACTTGAAAGCAGAAGCTTGTCCTCCAAAGACCTTTGGCAGGAGTGAACATTTCAACATTAAGGTCTGACTCACTAAATAGAGCAGGGGTAATTGTAGGGAGCCAAAATTGGGATCTAGCCCTGAACAGACCTGCAGAGACAAGCGATTTTTCATGCCAAGGTGACCTGCTAGGAACGGGGTCAGGCAGAAGGGGAAAGCACTCCCCTGATGGGCTAGCTCTTGGTCTGCAAGATGTATCCACTGAGTCCCATGGGGCAGCCAGAGGGAAGTCTCTATTCAGGAGCAGAAAATGAGGCTGTTTTGGGACCTGGCAGCCACAGTCAATATGATTTGCACAGACAAAGGAACAAAATCCCACAGATATAAATCAGCCAGGCTCCACCAACACCACAGCTCTGCTCATTTACACTAACAGAAGGTGTTGCCCATTGTATTTCAGGTGTAAGATTCTAATTTATACTCATTCTCTACGCCACTACAAGGCAAATTACACTCATTGGCAGCCTGTTGGCTGAAGAGAGCATTGCATTAGACCTCTGGTTTCCTTTTAAAAAGTAAAAGCAAAACCTTAACTTAGTCCTTCCAAATTGCGGTATGAAAATGCAGGCCAAAACTGTGCTGTAAAAATATTTGGAATGCTGAAAATAGATTGGTATTTGAATAGCTGTTGAATGGGGAAACCTGGTATGACCAAAACTGTTTATTTTCCATACACTTATTTCCAAACAGGTTCTGCATACAGTGTGACCATTTCCTCACAGGGTCTTTGTAAGCCCAGGTACCACGGATGGCAGTTCCTACTGTAACTGTAGTTGGGTTTCCACTGCTGTCACCTGCCTTCCTGGCCAGGCATCCAGTCTAGGCATTGTCGTCATCAAACTGGAAGCTTTTTTCACCAGAGGAAACTATGAAGGTTGCGTTAATGAGAGCAAAACTCTCACCTCAGAAAATACTAGCATCTTCAAATTGAAGCCTCTGAAACTCTTCTATATTATTTCAAAGGCAGAAGTTACTGATTTATCAAACCATCAGAAAGATCAACGCATGAAAACATTCGTTACTTTCTCAGTGCCCTGTGTTGATGCACTTGCACATTGCTCATTTTCCACCAGTGAGGTCATGCTGTGGTAAATCAAACATTAATATCTAAGTCTCTGTAGCATCCTATCATGGCAAAATAATGATACCTTGAAAGCATATTTTTCCAGCTTAACTGTAAATACCAATGTATTTTTTATACCTCTATAACCAATATTTGTCATTAAATATGAGAGATCTACTACATTTCTTATGAAAGCATTTTGAAGGGCCAGAGCACGGGGGAAGTAGAAGGTCCGTGTTATGGAGAGAGGAAGTGATGCCAAGAGGAGCGATGAAGGTAGCATTGTGTGAAGCCGATGGAAAGGCAGAAAAGAGTAGATTTTTTTTTTTATATTATTCTTCTCTGATTTAAGCCTCAAACCATTTGTACCGCATCATTAGCAAGAAAGTGCTGCCAGTAGCATTTGAACATCTTCTATGGTATTTTACGTGACCGTATTTGTGTGTGTGTTTCTAAATAAAATCTCCTCTGCAGCAGACTGCAACAGTCAGCTTCACACTTTTTAAAGGCAAAAAGCTTCACCTTTGTTCTTCTTTTCTTGCCAGTATGCCTCATTTAAATTGAGCCTGGCTTTTTGATGATTGCCTGAGGTGGTTTCTCTTCGTGCTAGAAGAATCGTTTCAAAAGGCTTACTTGTTCTAAAGTGCACGAGAGGAATGTGGGGAAGTGCAGTGCCAAGGGAAAAGATAAACAGTGCAAACAAAAAGAGCAGTTTAATCTTGCTCAGCTGTATCTCAGCTGCAATTCTACTTTCTCTGGGCAGCTTTGGCACAATCATGATGCAAGCGGCTGGCTAGGAAGTGTGGTTTGCAGTAGCACCCAGCTCCGCTTTGAAACAGAAAGGCTGAAACACAGAAAAGCAAAGGTTTGCTCATCAAGCCATAGCATACAACTGAATTTTCCTCTACCACGATTGCAATTGGTTGATAGCCTCTCAAATTTCTGTGTCTGCCATGTATGGTCTGCATTCAGACTTACCACAGATCATGATTTTTGCTTAGCAAGCCTGCGGATGAGTCATTAGATTCACCACCTCAAGCACCATGTACTACTTCTTGCCAGGCACACCCTGAGGAGCCAAGGGGGCAGAGTGGCCATATACCTGGGGATGCCTGCAGGACAAGAGGTTTGAGTTGAACCCTGCTCTTGCCAGCAGCAAGTTCCCTGCATTTTTGTCCTCATTTCTCCTCCTTTGTAATGAGGCTATTCCTCTCTATTTCATCTAATGCTGGTGGGATCTCCCACTTGCAAAACGCTTTAAAATAATTGCATAGAGGAACATCTATTGACATGAACTTAACAGCTTCAGGGTAACTGGTGTAATGAGAAGAAAGTATATTGCCCCTCAAATCCAAAGGGTTAATGAAACAAAAGGCTTCCTGTCTCAGAGCTGGGGATGCCAAAAAAAATGCTCCATGGCAAACTCTCCTTTTTTCTGGTGTCTCACTCTAGGTGAGGGAAGGGGAAACCCAGGGAAGGATCACCACAGCAGGGCCTTTAAATAATATTTAATCCAATCAACATCTTAAGGCAATTAAAAGGTGTTTGCTTCACAGTATGATTTCTTTATTGTGGACATTTCATTATACTGGTTTGGGTTTGCTGAAGCTATCCAGAAGAAGTCGTATGGTTCAAATGAACAAGTGCTTAATCACTGAAATATCCCTCTTGCTCTTTGCATGTTCTTGTGGTGCTGCTGCAAGCCACACAAAAAAGCAGCCTTGGGGCAGAGAATCCGTCCCCATAGCCCTTGTCCACAGCAAATCCTGTCCCAGTGTTCCGAGGAGGCCATCTGGCTCTGGCAGGGTCCCTGCGGGTTGCCAAGCAGCAGTGTGAGCACTGCTGTGCCTGTGCATTGGGCTTTGCTTTTATTCTCATTGCTATTACCAGAACCTACACTTTGACCAAAACAGGAGGTTTCCTTCCTCCAGCATGTCAGCTTGGAAAAACACAGACTTATTTCAGAAAAAGCCCTGAGAGGCGAATGATTTGAGGTGCGTCACAGCTGATTAACAAAAATCCTTAAGTAAGAATAAGCCTCCCCTTTGAGCTACTTTGAAATAACCTTTAGCACAAATGTCTCTCTAAGCTCAGGATATCTGAATGCGAAGCAGACGGGTCCCAAGGGCTCTTTCCCCTGCTCTCTTATACCTCTCCGTATCTTTTTGTCATGATGTATTTGCATTTAAAAGTAACAAAGGGAGAAAAATTACACCTTGTGGGAAGTTTAGCTCTGTTCACACAGATCTGCTTTCATTTTTTAGCATGATGCCTCCTGTATGCTCAGGGAGGTCAGTCGCTGTTTCTGACAAAGTACATTCCCAGCAAAGAGGGCCACCCAGGAGAGAAAGGAGTGCAGGATGGGCACTTTCTGTACAAGTAGCCCCTGCCAGCACAAGAGGAGATATGGATTTGAAGGGAAGATTTTTTTCATGCAGAAATGCCCCTTCCTTCTGGTTTCCTGAGAAGCTGCCAGAGTGAGCACAGCTTCTCCCACAGCAAACCTAGATCTCAGAGATGTAGCTGTTGATTTCAAGCATGAGGGTGAAAGGAAGGTTGCAGCCTCCTTGGCCTACCACCTTCATCTGCAATGGCATTGCTGGAGAGATTGGCATTTTGGGCCAGCTCTCCTCACCACTTTCTGGAGGTGAAGCTCTGGGTAATGCCCTCCTGCACTCAGAGCCACCCAGGGGACGAGGGAAGAGTAACACTGGAGAGGAGCAGAGCTCAGTGTCCTGCACTGCTCCATGCCCCATGTGCTGTTCTGGTTTGACAGCTTTTTGTGACATCCCTAGATTCAGATGTGAGAGCAGAGGACATCCCTCCTCCCTCCTTCTCCCAGTACTACCAGGTGTGTTTTGGCTCCTCGGCGTTTGGACCAGGCTGGGAGCTGCTCCTGCTGAGGAGACCTCCTGCTCACACTGCCAGCAGCAGTCATTCTTTCCATGAGATAAATATGGTAACAGAGTTTGCACAAGGTCAGCGCTGGGAATAAATTCCATTGCTCAAATAGGAGAGAGCTAAGTTTCATTCACTCGCTGCCATTCCAGCTCCATGTCAACGCTGTTTGTTAAGGGTGACCTATTACGGGTGACCTAGAAGCTGCCCTGGAAACCAAATTCACTTATTATCTCTCCTGCAAGCTTGCAAAAGCACCTCAGGTACAGCCAGTGCTCAAGCATGCTGGCTGTGTTTGCTCCCAGCCGGGCTGGTGGTGCTTGCACAAGTTACACACATTTGGGCAGCAGCAAAGACAGAAACTGGAAGGCCAGGCACAACAAGCTCAGGAGCTATAGGATGACTGCCTGTGCACGGTGGTAGGGACCCAACCAAGTGACACAACACTGAACTCAGCTGCTTCTTCTGCATCCAGAGGTCTACCACTTGCCACTGGCACTGTTGTCCCAGGCCAAGCCTGGCACTGTCACATGGCAGTTGCGCAGCCCCAGCAGTACAGGCCCCATTCTAAAGACTCTTCTTGGCTTAAGTGGGAAATCCCTTTCCGTGCACCCAGATGCTGCACATAGGTCCAATCACTTGCCAAAAATGAGCAGTTGGAGACTGTGCCAATAGATGCACAATGAGACAGAATTATGCATTACAGGCAGAGTTTCTTTTAAAATCTGGCATTTCAACAGCCCTAAGCACTTGCCTTTGTGACTTAAAAAAGGGAGTAAAAGACATTAAATATTCCCTGTGTGGTGTATGTTAAATATGGCAATCACATATCAAAGACCATTAATCTCTCTCTGCCATCCATTTTTTGCAGATTACATAGAGAAGTCTTCTTTTGGAATACCTGAAACATGGAAGTGTTATCCGGGTTAATAAATTATGGCCAATCAGCTGTCCACATGCATAACAACTGTTTAGTGAACACAGGAGAGGAGAAAATCTCATCTAATCGTAGCTGATGGCCTTTACACAGTTCTGAGTAGGAGGTTACCTAACAAATGCATGTTGTATTTGAATGATGAGTCTGCCTTGCATCTGTGCACCAGTGTTTGAGATCTGCTTGGATTCACCCTGGAGTTGAAGTTAAATTAGTATTTATACACATTTATCTCTGGCTGAGCAGCCAAGAATGTCATTTCAGGTAACAATGTTTTGACTGGAGGGAATATACCATGAAATAATGAAACAGCTTTTTGTGCTATCAGGCAATAGATCATATTGGACAATGTGAATTCAAAATCTTAAAGCTGTACCAAGTGAAGGTGAACCAGGCTACTTCATCCTTGTGGTGGTTCGAATACTCAAGAAAACCATTCTCTGTCTTTTCTATCAAGAAGCTGGACTAAGTGACACTTAGGTTGCTCCTTACTAAACTGTTCCTGTTCATTACTTCAATTCTGAGAATTCAGAGAATAATGTCATTCTTCTGCTTTGGTATATGGATGACAATGGAAAATGTGTTTTCAGGATGGAAGGTGGTATAATCTACGTGAGGAAACTGACACTGAAAACTGACCTCTGAAATCTGGTAACTCACCACTGTACAAACGAGAACCTACCATAGTCTCAGCGTGCAGAAGCAAGTTTTAAGACTCTTCAGAAACACAAACCAAATTACAGTATTTCCAGTTATCCTCACATACATTACTAAATTTTTAATTGTCATCCATATGTGCACCACAACCAAAGATAATTTCTGCCCTAAGGAATTGTCAAATCTAGTTAAAGACTGATGAAAGCATAATATATTACAGGTAAGCCACTTCTATATTTCAAAAGTATCCAATTAAACTTTAAAATATACCTGCAGAATCATCTGGTACCTTGTATTTATACAGATAGGACTTCTCTAGTTAGGCGAGAATATGTATGCCCAGTACACATCAGCGGTGCTTGCTGATAAGTTTGCACTATGTTCCTTCAATATTTCTCTGGGGTCCCTCAGGCCAATCTGAAATCTGTATGCTGTTCATTTTAATTTCAGGCTCCCTCTGTGACCACATCATTTGTTCACTGACAGCACACTTGAAAGGCTCTATCTCTTTAGCTGTTTTTTCTTACAGGCTACCCAAGATCTGGTTGGATGCCAAGGGGATAAACATCATGGCAGGTTTGTAAAGGAGGCTAGCAGGGCTCTCCTCTGATGCCAATAGTAAGAGGAGAGGTGCTAAGGCTAGCTCGGGAGAGCGTAAACAATGTTATCTTCACGAGAATTGAACTGATCCATCTCCTGGCACGGAAGAAGGGCGGGCATTATGGCTGAATTAACTTTCTCTGCATCGCTACGGACTTAATGTGTTTGTAGAAAGAGTTTAAAGAGACATTTGGATGTTTACAAAGATCTTCCCTCTGTTTTCTATTGTAAATGCATTCTCCTTTGAAATATTGAGCCTTGAGCCAAATGCTTAAGTCTTTAATGAGAATTTTGCCTAAGTAATAAAATGAATAATGACTTCAGGTTTTGGCCCTGGATAAAAACAAATGTTCTTCCTGTGACAGAGAAAAATAATCCATTGATATGAAGCATCTCAGTGTCACTGACATAATAAATCATTTCATAAATCCCTGACCACTGATCGTTCAAATGCTTTGTAGTTTGAAACAGATATATTGCATGCTTTAGAAAGTCTTTAATTATGCACTTTTCCCAATACAAGTATTCAAACCTGTCACGTGACTAATACTTGTTTTTAAGACAAAGCCTTGAGAGGGGGTGAGGTTAGCTGGCCCGCAGCATGACGGCTGTCTCCTGGGCAGATGTGCTAAGAAGAGCAAGGGGCATTTCTGACACATCCATCCAGAGGCAGCAGCAGCTTGGCTCTCCTCTCTGGGTAATAGCACCAAAATATTCCTGTTGCATCACTTTTTTCAATAAATCATCTCCCTCATGACATATTGGGTGATATTACTGCGTTTATATAAAGCATAATCAATGCTGCTGACTCAAACAATTCCCAGTTTGGTGTAGCAGAAGGTTATCCACACAATTATCAGGACTCGGCCCATACACTTTATTGAAAGTTAAATATCAGTAAGCTAGAGTACTACATTGCTACTTCTGTTGATGACTGCTCCTAGTGAATTGTCTACTGTTCTCTTTCAGAAACCTCCTCAGTGGAGAGATTTTTCTCCTCCTGGATACTATATACCTACACAAAGACAAGTGACCAGCAGAGGAGATCCCAGAGAAAAAAAAATAAATCCAAGATAACCTGCTGAATTTTATTACTTTATTGAATTTTATATTCCTTTCCCAAGTTGCTTTCGCATCTTTGCTCTATGCCAGAATTGCTTCCCTTGGGTGGGTGAGGTAGAACAAGTATCTAAACATTTTCTAAGGGATATGGAGCAAGATGCACCCTCAAGATGCACGGTAAGAGACAAGTCCATGAATCTCCTGGATAGCTTTGTGTTTGTTAGTTCAGGCTACATCATCAGGCCAGGACTGTGTGCGCTCTTTTCAGGAACATGTAAGAACCAATGGGAAATACAAACAGGACAATACACTGGGACTGGCTAAGTTATGCAGTATAGTTCCCTCACTCAGATATTCAAACAGGGTCCACTGGTTGTTATCGAGGAAGACAATAAAACAATTCAAAATCTAAAATCTACTCTTTTTTTTCCACATTATTGAAGGAAAAGACAGATTAGAGCATATTTCCCCAAGATAGCCTTGAGTCAGTAAACTAGACATATTCTTAAGGATGACTTTTTAAAGATCAGTACCCCCCCATCCATAAATTTGCCCATTATCTCTATGCAAGATCTGCGATTTTAGTAATGAGGCATTTTTCTGACCAGGACAACCAAGTTCATTTTTAAACAAAACAGAAATAATTTATTTCTCAAACACACTGGAGTGAAAAAAAAAAAAAAGTGGGTAGCTATATTTGTGTAAAAACTGGAAAAGTAACTATTCTTAAATTGTTCCATTTATTCACTTAAATGTTTCTCTCTCCCCCACATATTTTGTAGAGGAACAAAGCTCTTGGATGTTTTAAATCCCACAAACCCATCAACAATGCTCAGCCCTGTGCCAACTAAATATCTGGCGTGGCTCAAACCCCTCATTAGTGAGATACTCTTTATTACAGAGCAGCCACTTCTGAAGTTGCAGGAAATCCCTCTAAGGTCATGGGATACTTTTTAACATCACTACTGAGATCGGCTATGCTAACTTCCACCCCAAGGCAAAATGTGAGAGGTACATATGGGACTGGCTACACCTCCCCTCATGAAGCACAGCACTTCACACCATCTTCTGCAGCTCTGCAGTGACCATGCACCATGAGGGTTCCTCCAGCAGAACTGCAGCCTAATTCTGTTGTGTCAGGGAAGAAGCCTGATAAAGCCTTTAAAAAGAAGGACAAAAAAAGTATGCATTATTTTTTCTTCGATGCTGATGACCACAGCTTTACGAAAGAGTGTAAGGAAGGAAGTGAAGAAAGTGGGTCATCATGCTCTATCACACCAAGAACTTTCTGCAGCTCTTCAGTCCAGTGAGAAGGGGATCTCAAATGTGCTCTGATAGGTAAACACAGCGCTGGGTGTATCTAGGATATCGAGGGCAATGTTAACCATATCCCAGAGTATCTCTTTGTCTTTCTAGTTCAGACCCTATATGCAAACATCAGACATATCAACTAATAAATATGCTACATATCAGTGCCATGACTGTACTTCCAAATGGGATGAAGCAGGATAGGGCTTTGCTGAGTAGCTGCTGAAATTTATGTTTGTTTTATGAGCCAGATCTAGCTGCACACAACACATACTGATATAAGACTTACCTACTGTATGCCACAGCTAAATTAATTGCTTGTGCTTATCAGCTAAGTAGTTTGCAGTTCTGTTTCTTCTGACTTAAGACACATAGGTTGTCAGTGGGGAGCAGATGCACAGATGGCATTTCCTTCAACAGCGTGTCTGTTCCTTGAAGGGAAAGTAGTTTCTTGATTTTTTACAAAGAAATCCTAATGGTGCCTGGATTTCCACAGTAATGGAGTACATGTCTATGCAGCCTTTCCACACACTTTTATGTCTCTGCGACAGGTGTCTCTTCATCAGACCCTCCACAGCTAAACCCTTCCTGTGGGAAAGTGCCTCCCTTTCTACAAAGACATTTAATTCTATCCTAAAAACTAATCAGACACTGGCTTCTAACTAAACATCTAACCCTCCACTTTCAAAAGTTTTCACCTTGTGCTGCAAACCCCACTTCTCTTTGCTGCCAGAATTACTAGCCACAGGATGGTGCCTGCCAGCTTCCTGGTGGTCCTGACAGGGAAGAAAGAAATGGGGAGAGGGTTGTGAGGGTCCCCTCAGCTCTGGGTGCATTTCAGCTGTTCCCATTTTAAGTTCAAAGCCTTTTACATGGCAGCTGAATGGGAGGCTTTCCAAAATCTACAGGAGGCTGGGAAGGAATCCAGCATCACAAGGAATATCCTGATGGAAACAGAAGAACTGGCAAATAAGCATATGTGAAACATACCCCTTTTTGTCACAACCAGAGGCACTGTTTTCCCAACAAACACCCTATCCATTTGGAGAAGAACAGTCGCTACCTGTTTCTGTGGATATGAGCCTTGCTGCCCAGCCAAAGAGAGTTTAAAGCAAGCAATCTCTCCCCGCTCCTACCTTTAGTTCCCTTTTCAGTGTTGCTACCTTTTTTTTATCTGAAGGTGTTTTTCTAACACCTTAGACCTATAGTAGTGTCATCAAAATAGGTTCATTTGCAGGGATTAAAACTTCTCATGACCATGAGTTTCATAGAACTGGGCCTTATATTTCTCCTTGAAGCCCTTGCAATGATTTCTCTCCTGCCAAATCCCTTTCTGTATAGATCCTGCTCTTATATTCAGACTCCATTTCCTGTGGCTTTGGTTTGGCTGGGGTTTGCACTCTTTTTTCCTTCTTAATCCCTCAGCTTTCTTTTGCTCTATTTTTTTGCCTCTAAAGCTCGCAATAGCGTTTCTGTAATCAGACTCCTGCACAGCACTTAAAAGGCAACACTACGGGTCTGTCTCAGAGCATCAGTTTGCAAGCAGGGAAAGAGGCAGAGGAAAACCCTCCGTGTCTAAATCCTACCATTTAAACTATATGTTTGCAGAAAGTCTTTTATTATTTTTTTTTTTTAGAATTATGATATCGCAAATGTCATACACATCTCAGTCATGGACTTCACAAGTCATAGATTGGGACTAAAATCAGTGCCTCCTCAACTTTCTTCATAAGCAGAGAGGCTAACACTTTCCTGGTCTGCTCTTACCTTCCTCCTGTTGCTGCAATATTACCAGTAGTGATTCAGAGGAGCAAGAGGCTTCTGCTTTGTGTATATCAGTGAAAAGCCCAAGGACAGAGCATGCCAGTGTTTCTGGCAGCACAGCCACATGATAATTTAACAGCCCTGGTTACATATCCGTCGGTGCAGGACTGGCATATTTTCCTGGTGAGTTGGCAGGGGCAGGTAATAAAGCTTGCATGCTTACACGTCCATTATGAACAGACCTATTAAAAACCTCTCCTCCCAAAGGAATGCTGTAGTATACATGGAAATGAGTCTGTGGTCACCCAGTGTTTTGTATGTATCCAGCTGTGAACTCAGCAGACATCAAGCATGCAAAACCGTACTGCGCCTCCCAGACAGAATCCAAATACTCTTGCTTAGAGAAGCAGGATCCTTTTAGTTTGCGTGGAGAGGGTGCATTAGCTTTTAACAGTGTTTGGACTATAGAAAAAAGCCACTTCTCATTCTCTTGAAAGAAAGATGATTGCACATACACGTACAAGCCCCTGAGGGTTTTTTTCCTCCATCTAAAATCCTCCTGATTACTTCACAAGTTTCTTAGCCAATATCTCATTGATTACTGTTGCTATAACACCTCCTAAACAGATAAAATATTTCAAGTGCTTCAGAGAAATGCCCCCTCTCTGCACTGACGTGTGTAGAAATGCCTCTCATACTTTCTGGATCTAGCTTATCTTTCCCAAGGGCTGAAGAATGACAGTCCTTCGCTATTCTTTTCCCTGGTATTTAGAATGGTGTTCCTGCCTTTATTAAAGGATGAGGGAGGTCAGAATCTTCCCCTATACATTTTGCTGAAGTTACAGTACATCAGATAGGTTATTGATGTTAATGTCATTAATTGTTACATATTTTTACTGCCTTATAATATTTATGGACTTTATTGTGAATCATCTAACTACTCCTTTCAGGCGTACTTCCTTTGAAGTAAGGCATACAAGTGTAAATGCTTCAAATCTCAGGAGCTGCTAGCGTTTAGGATGCATGTGATGATGATTAGTATTTCCTTCAGGAACTTTTTGTTTCTGGGATATTCTTAACATCGAGCTCTCACATCCCTTGGACACTCAAAACTCCCAGGGGATCTAGGGAAGTTACAGTCCAGCCAAGTCCACTTATTCCCACATTTGCTTTCCACACCTCATTAAAAAAGTGATTCAGGATTTCTCTTCAAAGCTTCAGCAGCTCTCCACATCAAAAAAGAAACCTTTCAGAAACAAACCAGCATACACTGGTAAGTGCATACAGTGCTCTGAGAGGGGTTATATAGCAGTAAGGAAATATTTCCCTGCAAAAACCAAAACAGAAAAATACTGTTAATAAACAATGCAATAGAAATGAGACTAGCAGCTCTGCCTGACTCCAAACTAGATTCCAAGGTCTTTGAGGCTTCATCTATGCTTACCAGTTCAGCTACTTTAATTATGCTAACACAGAGGAGCGTAATGCCTTTCTGGCACAGTAGCAATTATACTGGTACGGTTTAGTCCAGTTAGACACAGCAAAACAGGGTATCCTCGCATACATTTTTTTATAGCTCTGTGTGCAGAGTGCAGTTTTTACTGGCTATATATATATATGTAAACAGAAAAATCATATTCTTGTTAATAAAACCTCAGTGTCAACTAAGTGTAAGTTCCATAAAGTCACCTTTACCTGAACTTGCTTATTTCTCTATCACATTTTTCTGGGATTTTCCTTTGGCTCTTTCTTTATCACAACCCCCCTTTGCTTTCCCTGCTGTCATTCTGTGTGCGGTTCCACAGCTTCCAATCAAACTATTCCCAGGTTTGATTCCAGGCTGGATTCTTCCCAAACCTCTTGCAACACTTTCAGATCACACCTACAGGTATGATCATCTAAATTCCAGTTTTCCTTCCAGCAGTCACTTCCTCCTCTTTCCTATCAGATGGGTTAACAAACCAGCTGCAGCAGAAGGCCAACGTGAGCCCAGTTATTCCAGCAGGACAGGTAGGTGTTAGGCAATACTGTTACCTGCTTCTTCCCACATTTTCATATAGCTTCGAAGACAGGGTATGAATACAATTTCAGAGAGGTATAATTTTTCTTCTTGCTATCAGACTGCCTCACCAGCCTGTTTTCCATTGCAAAGAGGTTTCCCTAAGTACAGACCTTATTTTTCCCCACACAAGTTCTCTCTGAGGCTCCTGCACCTTTAGATTTATCAGATATTTGAATTAGAAATTAACACACACCCCACAAAACTGGATAAGGTACCTACGTGTGTACATCTACCTTCCCTACAAGTAGCAGCAACATAATTACTCCTGACCACAGGAGATCACTACTGGAATAACTCCTCCATGCTTCCTGAATGGAATCAGCATCCCCTCAGTCCCTGTGCACACATTAATACATCTCTCTCTTAGGCAATCACAAGCTGGAGGCAAAAAGGGGAAGAATATTACATCTGAAGAAGACTGGCACCACCTCTGAGTGCATGTCTTCATGTCACAGTTGGCACCAGTAGTTTGAAGAGAGTTCTGAGATCCCAGCCTTGTCTATTAAAAATGAGTGTGAGGAGCTGTCTATTTATGTCAACTCCAGTGTGACTGTCCAGGGAGATGTCCTGCAACTCTTTGGACTGGTAAGATTGAGGATTATGTCTCTGCTGGTTGTGTCAGCTGCAAGAAGCGGTTGGATTTTCAAAGGAGAAGCATGAGAAAGACACTGGAGAGATGCCTGCACTTCACTGAGGTCCTTCTTGCAGTTGGGGTAGGTACCAGGCTGCTGTGAAACATTGCTCAGGGAATTAATCTGCAACTCCAGCCAAGAAAACTCACTTTCACCTGAAACACTTTCAAGCTTTTATCTCTGGGAGCTGGGGAAGCAAAGTGCTGCACAGTGCTGTGTACGGTGGGGTTTTGATCCCTAATTACTTCATGTTGGTCATTTAAACATAGTGACAAACCAAGGAAAGAACCTAACTGATGTTATTATTAAAGAAAAAAAGTGCCAGGCTTCAAAACCTGACTTCCTTCATGTTTACTCAACTCGAGTGAGAACAGACAGACTGCAAAACACACAGTGATAGGAGTAGGAAACTGAAGCCCTGTATTGACTCAAACATTAGCCTGAATCCTGCGATGACCCAGATCACCAAGATTAAAAGCACCACAGTCCTTGAACTAATGAATTAGGTAAGTGGCTAGGACTTAATGATGGTGTGATACTTGGGTTACAGTTTGTGTACACATTGCAATAAAGAGAAACTCTAGCTAACTGATGAATTTATTCCCCCCACTTTTTCTCAGCCTGTCTGGAACCAGCACTTACACTCTTGTAGCATCTTGATGCTGCCAACAATTCTGAGAGGGACACTAATGGCCTAACTTTCTCCCATCAGCTGCCCTTTTTTATTATTTACACTGTAAGCTGTTTAACTAGGACAGGGACAACTTATTTTTATGGATTTGCATACTGATTCAAACTACAGCTCCTATATTTCACTCAGACCTTTAGCTGCTGCTATAAAAAAAAACAACAACAAATCATACAGAGATGTGCAGTGAGAAAATTCAATGGTTACTGAAAAAAACTCACATATAGAAAGGGCAGTAGTCCAATGATAAGTGACACCTAGCACAGTTATATGACAGTGGTAGTGACAGGAAACAAGACACTAACAGCAATTATTATCAAAGGAACAATTACAGCACTAGCAGCTGTGGGTGGATAGAAAAAGCCTGTAGAAAAAGCTCTGTAGAAAAGCCTGTACCTCTACCACACTGCTTTGATAACAAAAGCAAATAAGACACCAAGCTACTAAATAGCTGTGTAAAAAAAGGAAGACGATACAAGCAAGTCAGACATTGTTGTAATTCACGTTAAACTTCAGATAGCCCCCAAATAAACCACACCTTCTAAACCTATGACTAGGCAAGCACCAGCAGTTACAGCTTATGGCAATGGTTTAGTGAGGTATTCAGATACCCCAGTGACGGCTGCCACAGATGTACACAAGCTTAGAAAATATTTCATAGATGGCTGCCACTGTGAAACCCTCCTTCCATTTTCATATGAATGGGACTAGGCTCCAAGAGACGCCATGCAGTGAGGAGAGACTACTTATCAAAAGTAGAGACCATTGAGTGACCAGAAAAGAGAAAGCACTTTTTTTTTTCCACTCTTGTTTAGGAAGAGATAAATCATAAAATATGATGCATTACGGCAGGGCTATCTAACCCTTCTAACCCTTGGGAGAGAGGGTGGCAGTTTTGGAGTACTTCTGTGGACCAGGTCTGATGCTTCTGAGCCCTGTGAGCACAGAAGCTGGCAGGGCTCGGGGTCCATCCATGTGCAAGGGCATTAGGAGGCCTTGGGCTACAGCTTCATAACCGGATATCCCTGCGTTACTAACTGCGTCTCTTCTAACTCTCCTTACAGACTTAATACTTGGGGGGTCCCGCGAAACACTACAGGAAAGTACATCATCCCAGGCATTAACATGGCTGCCAGCCTTGTACATACTGCTGCTTTGTAATCAAAGGAGTGAAGAATGCAATTAGTTGCTCATCTTTCAAGTCTTTATTTTGATGAAGGTAACACTCCCAGCTACAAGCAAGATGATTAAGACAGCAGAAACTGCAGAGCAGATGAGTAAATAATAACCATCTGACTCATTTCCTAGCTCAGAGATGTCTGGAAACTGAAATTAACAAGTCACAGAGCAAAAGGCTTCATCTTCCAGCAATTTCACCTTTTCTTTTTATTGTTCATGACCAGAGAAAAGTTAGCAGTGTACAGTGGCAAGTGGCCTTGTGACAATGTCTTGCCAAGACCGTTTAGGGGGGATCCCACACTTTGTGATATTTAGAGGCATACCATGCCTTAAACCACAGTGCATGGCCAGGGGTTCTGCAATGTATCTTCTTGAGCTGTTGGCAAAATGGGGCTCTCTGTTTCTGGGCAATTCTTACTCTCCCAGCTGCAGGTCACCAGTGGTCTGGGTTGTTACCTATGATAACGGTCAGATGGAATAGGACTGATTTTAAAACAGAATTTACTTGCTGCAAGGAAGGCTGAGTTTTAGAGAGTAGCTAGAGTGTGAATTAGAAGAAACCACAAACTAAGAGAACCCTGCTTATGTTCACGAGTGAACTTACCGCCTGGAAGTGGCTGGTCTCTACCAGCTGCTTCTGACACCAGCCTGCTTTTCTTTGCAAATATGTTGATTAACAAATGGACCTCAAGGACTTGGGAATTAAATCCACCACTCTTTGCAAACATTACATATCCCCTACATTGCAAAGAAACCTCATTTTGAGGGTCCAAGTAGCACTCAAGTACTATATAAGGTTTGTACTCATCCCTGAGCAGGGGAAGTTTTGGTAGAATATTGAACATAACCTGGCATACTAGAGGGAAGCTTTACTTTGGATGTACCCACAGAAACTCATTACGAAAGAAAATACATGATATAGAAACCATCCACCTCACCTCGACAACTTGCAATCTGGATTTAGGAGGTTAAGAGGTAAAATGTTAAGGCAGATATGAAAACTACTTTATCTGAATGTAATTTGAATGTCCAACCAAATGTCATTGTAGTCCTGAGTCACCCAAATAAACGACTGCTCAGAAATGAGACTCAGGGAACATTATTCAGAGTTTCAAATTAAGGAATATAAAAAATTGAGATAGTCTACATTATTCATAAAGGCTGGTGCGGTGAAAGACCCAAAGACCAGAAGTTCAGCCAGTGACGATCCCCTGTCTAAAGCCATTGGACCTCATAAATCACTCAGCCACAGTGAACTTCAACACCCACAGCAGAGAAGCCCAAATAAAAAGAGGAAATATTTAAGAACACAAAAAAATCAGTAACAGTCCTGATCAGCAGAAGATAACTTCCAACTCTATGAATCAGTTGCTTCATTCTTATGTTTACATAATACTCATTTGTTCTCAAGAATCTGTTAAAATAGCATCCTTTCAAATTTGACTAGAACAAACCGTACCAAAACCATAACCAAAACATATGGTCTACCTACAATTTTGGCAATTATCAACTGTGCTATTCTGAGTTAATATAATTATTCACAAGGGTTTTGCAAACATTTTGGATGCCCCAGTAATTCAAAACAGGCATGATATGCATTTGCCTGTATTTGCAGCAGAAACAAAGATGTGTTGAGGTCCTGCTGGACTTGTTAATAGTGCTCTAGAGCTTCTCACCTGCCCCAGCAACTCCAGAAGCAGGCTGAGGTGCAGTGCCTGTACAACAAGCTATAGCCTTCCCAGCTGCCCCAGAAGTTCCAGCACAAGAAGCAGGTGGAGGCTTCCCACTCTCATGTCCTCATCCCATGGCTTTAGAATTGAAACCGGCTTTTTACCTTTCTATACTGTCTCCCAGACTGGCCATCCCCCATTGGTGCTTCCACAGGCTGTCTTCTCATCCCCATTACTCACATGCTCTCCACCCATTTTCCGGTTATTACCAGTCAAACCCAGGAGATAGCAGCAGCAAAACCACAATTTTTGGCTCCAATATAGTGTCAGCTGAACAACCTAGACCACATCTTTGTCTAGCATATAATCTTATCCTTTGCCTTCATCTGACCATGACTCTAGGAGGCCTCTTATACAATCATGTGCCCATTTGTCCTACCTATATTGCTTCTCGCCTAGTTTTCCAGTGAAATTCCTGGTTTCCATTAGCATGACTGTGCATACACAGCCTGCTCAATGCAAGCAAAACAGCCTTTCACCCAAGGTGACACAGTTACCTCTCTCCCTCCCTTTTTAATTCATCTTTCAGAGGTGGAAACTTTAACTCCATTTGACTCCAAACATTTAATCGAGCCTCCTATGCAATCAATGCGTAATCATCCCCTGCTCACTGACAGGTTGCAAGAATGCAACTTCAGCCCACCTATCAACTGCCTGTCTACATTGACTGTAGAGGGAGCATAGATCCCTAATTCAGGCACGTTACTTATGTGCCCAAGATCAGTTTGTACAATTCCATGCAGTCATGTGTGCTAATTGATAAGAGTATTGAGGTCTGATATATATCTTATTTGGAATAGTTACTCTATATCTGTGGGCTTATCCAACACCCAGAGGAATGGGCCTGGAGCTATTCTGGAAAACAGATAAAAGTAACCACGTGCAGAAGTTGCATGGCTAATGCAGAAGCGCATTGTAGAAAAACTGCCCTAAGCAAGGGGTCCTTGGCAGCCCCAGGTGAGTTCTGCATCTCAGAACCCCACCCACAGATGCAGGCTTCATGAAAAACAAATATGGTGGGTGTTTAAAAGGGGCCAGTTTGCATCTTAAATTCTCCTACCTGAGCCAACATACAAGTGAGCACTCGATAAGGAGTGCTCTCTACACACTGTTGTCAATAGTGAGTTGTCAATATTCAACATTATAGGGTGTTTTCACCACTATATGGCTAGGAGCACTACCTTTATCTGAATTTCATCTGGGCCCTGGAATCACACCTGTTTTTTTCCTGTACAGGTATTGTGCACTAAGCCAGTGAGCATGGCCCAAGGATTTTGTTTTGTTTGTTTAAAACCTGTCTGCAGCCATGAGGTTTTGAAATTTGCACATCTTTTCAACTGCTGAAGCAACACTCTGGGATGACATATCACAAAAGCGAGGCCAACTGCTTTTCAGAAGGAGATATATCATAAAATACAATAAACGACAAAGAAAAATGGGCTGCTGTAAAAGCAAGAAGAAAATAGCGCAAGGCTGTATCATAAGAAAGCAAAAAAGCAAGCAAAAAAAATGTACAAGAGCTCACACCACTCTTTCATCCCACAAAAAGATTCAAATAAGGGCAGCAGTATTCAGTGGAAACTACACAACAGCACCATCAGCCAGCTGCTTAATTCATCTCTTATAAAAGTAGATCTAATATTAAACACTGCAGCTCCTTGTTAGAACATGAGGAACTAGTGCTGGCCACACACTATGAATCATAGTGAGTTTCTATCTGCATTTATATTTTCTGGACTTTGGACAAACTGACTTAACAGCTAAAAATACAATCCAGTTCCCATTTCTAAAAGCCCATTTCTGTCCATCCTAGCCATTCATAGCTGGTGACGCCTTCCTGAAAAATATTTTGTAGGACTGACTTCTGGCTCCTGCTGCAAGACTGTGGGAACACTACTCCTGGCTATGTTTGGTCCTGAATGGCACTGGTAGTAGCAAGCTGTGAAAGATCTATCTTCTTACCAGACGTAGAGGTAAAGCAAGAGAAAGAAAAAAAGGTGCATTTTAGCATCAAAATTACCACATACGTTATGGCTTCCCTAAAAGATATAAAGTTCCACACTGTACCCTCTGACTTAGCAAAAATATAATTCAAAGATGAGCTAATAATTATGAATAAATGGTGACACGGAATTTTGCATAGGTATGTCTGGTAGAAGGTGTCCCTGCCCATGGCAGGGGGGTTGGAACTAGATGATCTTTAAGGTCCCTTCCAACCCAAACCATTCTATATTTCTATGTAGACACGACTGACTAGACTCCAAGATGTTTCTATGGGACATGTAGACCAAGCCCTCACAATATGGAAGTGAGGTTTTCTGTTCTTCAGAAAGCCAAATTCAAGCATCCATGTTCCGTAAGTCAAGTTTGGAAAATGGTAATGATTCTTACGTAGCCATATAACTACATAATTTAGAAACTTCACCAAATAGTCTCACAACACATTGGGCAATGCTGTGTAGTGGAAATAAAGCAACTCCAGACACAAGGGTTATTTGGGGTATCCAGCATATGTATCTTCCTCAATCAGCTGCATTTGTTTAAAATAACTAGCAGGTCTGACTTAAGCACACACATTCCTTGAAGCAGGTCTTCAGAGGAGTAGTACCTCTTCACTTGTTTGAAAGGTATAATCCCATTTAGCTGGCAACTTCATCTTGACAAGAAGTAGGTACAATTATATTTTTACAGTTCTTCAATCATGAGAGCAAAAAAGCCCTACTAGCTCATTAAAAACAAATCATGCTAGAGAAGACTTCTGCAAAAATCACAGTGGTGATAAAATAATTTACATTGCAAATGGAACACTTTACCTGACAAATAAGAATCATAGGAACTTATAACAAGAGAATGAGCTGCAATGGCAAATCTGATAAACCTATTTGTTAACTGATTAAACTAACTATGTGAATAAAGCAGCGAGATCTGTAAGTTTATTTTGCAAACATTGTGCTTTGTAGAGGGGATGACCCAGTCATATTGTTACTGCTGAGAAGTTAATATTTCGTGGGTACACAGTAAAGATTATCCACATCTGATTAATGGCCTCTCCTGGACACCGTGGAAGAGTTCAGAGGGTGGAAAAGAGGTCCACCTTCCAGAATCCAGCAGAGCTGGGATCTGCCTCACATGTGACCCTGGAGTTGCAAGGGAGCCATGGGGGTAGATCCTGTGCAAGGATCATGGACAGGCCCCATGGAGCACCTTGGCTCAAGGGCAGTCATGGTGGCTAGGGTTGGGCACAGGTGAGGTGTAGCTCAGGCCAGGGATGAAGGTACAAGGGGGTTAGGTTAAAGGTCCAGAGCCCTGTAGGGCTGACTTGGGCAGCAATGACTGGCTGCGTCCCAGTACTGCATTTCCCAAAGTCTCCCTGCCTACCACCTCCAGCCTCACACTGAGTATGTGCTAGTATGTAAAACTGAGGTTTTATTATTACTCCCAGAAAAAAACTAATGGCAGCTACATCTTTGCCTGCTTTCTTAAGGAAATGGGACTTACGCAACCACACTGTCTGTTAGCGTGTCTGTTAGATGTGCTCCTACAACAAATCCTGAGTCTGTTGGCCAATTTTAACCACATCTGACAGAAGGGCAGGGGTCTTAAAGATAAAAGCTTTTCCGAATGTCATGCAAATCAGCACGTGGGTTGTGGTGGGGAGACCACGGCTGTTACTCCAGTGTGAGAAGAGATTGCTATGAGAACTCAACAGCCATGCGGTTTTTGGCTGGTCAACACGCAGCAGAGCTCAGAGCCAACCACTGCACCATCTGCATCCTGCCCACAGGAGTGCTGGGACAACCAGGGAGGTTATAAGGACTCACAGGGGACATCTGTGGTTAGTAAGGTGCTGTAGGACATTGGACGCCTATTACAGGGAACCAGATCCCATTAGTTCTGCTGTGCACCTTGTTGTTCCTTTCTTTAACCTACAGAAGAAGGATCCCTGTTAAAGGTCACAGCAACAGAGATGAAGTTTGCAAGAAAGTGTTGTCAAGAAGCCAATATTTTAATGTCTGACGGTTTCAAATGCATCACACTGACATTATAGCATGACAACATTATACTATGCTAAAACAAGTCCTGATGTTCACATAATCTGTAAATTACCATTCTGAAGGTCTCATGCAAAAAAAAAAAAAATCCTACTGCCTTATTGTTATTTGGAAATTTATTTTGAACTAGACCTTCGTAGACCTCTAACTCACATGCAGTAATGAATGAAAACAGAAGAGCATAATTAGTTTTCCACTGTTTTCTCATGTGAAAATGAGCAAGCATCTTAGGAAGCCATTAATCTTTAGCACTGAAGGGAGCAGTAAGAGGAATCTGGTGAGCATACTAGCATCAGTTTGCAGTCAGTTGACAATGTCATCTTCTAACTTTGAAAGCATCCTAAAAATGTGTATTTCCTTGACTTCCCCATCCCCACCAGCATCTTCTGCAGAGAACTACCCTGATCACCACGAAGGAAGCACACCTTATGGTACCAGCCACTGGAGGATGTGGTCGGTACACTTGGGAAAGCCAAAAATCACCAATTCTCATCAGAGTGGTTGAGAAGGAAGGAAAATGGAAAGTTTCAGAATCTGGACGGCAACTATTAAAATAGCATCCTGCTTCATTTAACCATTTGCTAATTAGAATTGGGAATATACAGTTTATTTTCTGTAGAAGACGAAATGGGGATCAATATTACTTTGTTCAGTTCTGTTTATTTAAAAAGAAGAAAAAAAAATCCTGTGTCTTTGAATGCAAAACAAATCAAGCAGCAGGAAAGACAGACTTTGTTCACAAATCCAATCCCCTTTAGAGCTGGCACTCTCCCCAGTAGTCCTATTTTTAAAAATAAAAATATCTTTAACATTGCCAGACTATTGGTAGTTCTGTAGCTGTGGCCATCACTTTCTTACTGCTCTATCTCAGTTTCTCTGTTTTTTTCTGTCCTTCCTCACAGAACCACAAACCTTCACCAAACAGCACTCAATAAAATCTCTCTACCTGCATATGCTTGTGCATTGGAAAATAGCTCCTACTGTTTCAGTTATCTGGGCCACATAAGATTCCTTTTCTTACCAAGTTATTAAAACTTACCTAAACTTATTAAAATGATATACTCCTCTGAATGACTGATTAATATTTAGACACGGCAAAAGGACAGCAGCATGCAATCTGCTAAAAGACACCCAGCATGATATGATCTATGAAAGTAAGATAAATAATTTAAACTGGTCTGTAGAGCTAAAAGCAACACTAAATCACATCATGCTACAATTCCCACAGTGATAGCTGGTTTGCAGTTAAAAGAGGTCTGCGGTCAGTGAAAACAGCAAAGGTAATACTATAAAAGGGGTGGGGTGTGGAGCGATAGGCAGAAAAAAAAAACTTACTAAGCAAATACTGAAGAGATTGACAGATCTTCAACTAATGTAGATCAGTGTATCTTCACTGAAACGGATGAACTTATTTAATGTAATGGAGCTAAGAAAATGGCCCAAAACAACTATTAGAAATTAGGATGGTTGTAAAAGAACCAGAGGGGAATTAAATTAATGAAAACTAATTTCACTTTGTATTATTTAGCAAAAGAAAAAATAACTTTAAATAACATGCTTATCATTACTCAGATGAACAGAACATTCTAACATTCTAGTTATAAATCCAGTAACTGCACTCCTCCAAGTGCTGTTGACAGTCTGCTCTGATCATCTGCACAGACTTCCAAGTTTCTTCAGACCCACAGTAATACTCCTTGAAAGCATGAAGTGGTTGGTCTGTGGCACTCACTTTCTAAGGCATGAGAAACAAAAAGCCAGTGCCTGGGAAGCATCCCTTCCTAAAGGGAGAACAGTTGGGCAAAGGGAAGTGAAGCACATACAGGTTTTGTGGCTTGGGGTAACAGTGACTTGGCCAAGGAATAGCTGTAGACTGTCCAAATACATAATGTAAATGGGTGTGACCTGAGTTCCAGGTGTTTCATAGATCAAGCACACTTCCATTCTGATAAATTAAACTTTTTGGAGATGAGCATTTGGTATTAACAACACACTGTTACCCTCAAAACCAGGGCACAGCTTGTGCATGGTGTATGGGGGGCTTGGGAAGGTCAGCCTAGGCCAAGTGCTGTTCCAGTGACATAGCGATAGAGATGGGACAGTTCCAGTACCCAGGAACAGTCCCTGCACTGCTTAATTTACTTCTATAGTCATAGTCTCAGGTTCCCAGTGATCTTCATGAATGCTTTTCTATAGCTTCAGCTTTGTAGATGTTTTGACCTTTAGAAGCCAAAGCCCTGGTCAGGTCATACCCAGCACCTACACTGGATGACGGTCATGGTAAGCTACTTCTTAGTCAGTCTATAGAGACAAGCGGTCTCCAGAGAGCAATTCAGCCCACCTGAGATGTGACTTTCCACTACAGAGTGCCTAGCTGACTCTGCCAACTAGAGAGAGCCTTGGTTAGCAGGCTTAACCTTTAGCGCTTCAGGTAGGTGCCTGCAGCTGAGTAGGACCAGGCTGTGTGTAAGTCCAGATGTTTGTGCAAAGCAGGGTTCATAGACATGTAGGCTTCATACTGAAGTCTAAAACAAGTGACTGCACTTAGCCTGTGAAAGAAATACACAGTCATGCACAGAATAATAAACTATAAATGATATATTCCAAGCCTTGTTTAGCGATACGTCCAACATCCTCTAGCATATCTACAATCTTCTTGCACCTCACTGCTTCTTCTCAAAAATAAGGTTTCTTTCTTTGACACTGTAGGGTCTCAGGGTCAAATATCTTCTCTCCTGCTTCCAAAAACTGCCTTTCTTTCCCATTTAAAACCTTTGAAGGACTTCACAAATCTTCCCCTTTGTTCCCTCCGTGAGTCCCTCTAGGACGTCATTCTCTTAATTTCTGTTCTTTCTTCCTGTTTTTCCACTTTATCTGGTACAGCCGTTAAAGTTAATGGCTCTTCATCACTCTGACAGGTATGTAGTATAGACCCAGTCAGCAAACGATCTGTTCCACACTAAAAATATGATGTTCATAATAACATTGTCCAAAATTCATAAGATGTGCAGAACATGCTGGCCACCTCATACACCTGGGATCAAATAGAGTTTAGATGTTGAGTAAAAGGGATAAGACAGATTGCAGCACTTATTTCTGAGCCTACTTCAGTCCTATAAACAGCAGCTGACCAGCCAAGTCAATTAACACCAATATTTAAGTAAGACTTTGGTAGCAATGGTTTTGAAATTTCACCCTTTCTTTCTTTTTCCCCTACAATAAAGCTTGTCAATAGCAATAATAAAACTGCAGAACCAAGTATCAGTGTTTGAAATCTCCACTGCTCAGTTGCACAAATAAACACTAATGACATTTCAATGACAATAGAGTTCTGTAGTGTTCAGTAATTATATATGTAGACAGTGGCATATTCCAACATCGGATTACAGTGAAGACACTTTTTTAATTAAAAAATGAGAATTTATACATCCTCTGAAACCTCTGTGGTAAAAATTGCTGGAGACAGAAAACAATTTTTGATCTAGAACGTATATTTGGAGGTAGGAATGGGTCATTTCCAACCTCAGAAATCATATATATGCTGTTATTGTAGCAATTTTCTATGTTATTTTGGAAATCTGGTGAATATTAACAGAAGCTGTCATAAGAAGAGATCCCACCTTCTATCCATTAGTGTGATCTAGAGTAATAGTCAACTATGCCTGTATTGAATAAAACTGGAAGACATCTTTTAACTATACCCTCCTCTTTTTCTGAGCACTTCAATTTGCACAGTGGAAAAGCAGGGGTAGCTCTCACAGTACAACATCTGACACAGGGTGCAGTACAGCTGTTGACATGGACAGAATAAAAATATATTGCACAAGAAATTCAGGGCACAACAATAGTACTTTAAAAACTCTCCTCTCACTTAGCGAACGTACTAGTGCTGCTTCTTAACAGCCATAAACATCCAAATGTCAGAGTAATCATTCTTAGCTTAGAGAGAAGCAACAAGTCTATGCAACAAAGCCTGTTTTCTGAATTCATACTATTGAAATCATAACAACACCTAGTATTTTGGGATCAGTTAAGATCCTGTTTTACCAAGGATTATGTTGAAAGGACACCTAACATTTTTCTGTCTCATTTTTCACGCATTGTTTATCAAGTATCAGCTCAGGTGCATTGATGCTAACTTGTGATAAATGCATGTTAAATATTTTTAATCTACAAAGTAATCCATGTCCAAACCCAGTTATGGTTTTCTTTGATTACCTTAAATTATAAGATATTAAATGCTTTCCTATTTCATAAATTTCTAAGCCTTTCCAAAGACATGCCCCAGTGGTGGCGCCCCAGAAGACGAGAAGCTTCCACAAGCAGTGGAGGTGCAAGAAGGCTGTGGATACAGTGACAGTATGATGCTTCCTATGGAAAAGACAATTGCATTTATTTTTCTTATGAAAGCCCTCTCAGTCATTATTATTTTAAGACAAGCAGAGTAGACCCAGGCACAATGCTACACTTTGTTGCACTGGTTCCCAACTAATGAATGTCTGTGACACAGATGAGGCATGGAGCGGGCTGATAAATTCTGCAGAACTCATGCCAGCTCTAGGCAGAGAAAGTTCAAGACAGACTCACATGAATTTTACAGCTGAGGCCAGAAATAATCCTGGCTCCAGCCGGTGGAAGTGGTGCGAGAGTGGGACACCACACAGGTGAAAAAGGGAGAGGAGGCAGCAGCAACCCCACAGACAAGAAGCAGCACAAAGATGCACAAGGCAGCTAGGAGAGGAAGGAGGCAGAGTGTGCAGTCCAACAGGGCACAACGTGAGTGAACATCAACGGGCACCAGCAACAGAAAGCCTAGGAACCAGTGTTTTGTGCGGCATTCTGCTCACAGCGGGACAGAATCCTTACGGATCATTTCCTTAACTTTCAGACATCGCAGAAAATGCATCTGGTTTTGATGGAGATATTTGGTGTTAAGGATTGCATGGATCTGGGAGACCTGACATCAAACTGCAATTATTAGGCAGATAACCCAACAAAGAGCTGCTGAAGTGGCACAGTGCAAAGGAACACTGCAGGTCCTTCTGTTCTGTCAGATCAAGGGACTGCCTTGAACTCAATTTAATCCTAACCAGAATAGAATGTACAGTATAAAATTAAATAAAAATTTGACATTTAACATCAAGCAGTGGTAGGACACTAGAAGCAATCAGACAGGCAATGGCTATGGAGATGGATGTTAGCCTCACAAGGTGTCTAACCCAAGCCAGTAGTGGTAGAGGTAACCTGTCTGAAGCATATATACTTCAGAATATATAAATACATATACCAAATACATGTTATATTTAGTATTGTATATATGAATAGTCTTAGTCCAGTCCTATCCCTGTATACCTTTAATGTTTCTAGTTGTGGCAGGGAAGTTGCCTTTAGAACCAGTCCACTCAGAACAGCATCAAGCCTTACTTACAGATCAGCTTGTACTTTGGCTGCCTACCTGTTCTGTAAGAAAATGGATAGCTTCGTTTTCCAGACAACCACTTCAATTTTAAAGAAAACCTGATACTTAAAAATAAATTTTAATTGCAGAAAAATGCATTCCTGCATATTTACATTTTTTATCATAAAATCTGGCCTTCAGGCTCGTTTGAGGAGTTGGTCCTTAATGACTTCAGTTAGTATATCTTAAATCAATGTAACTTTGACAACTTTGGTGCATTTATGGCCTCCAAAAACTACAGTAGAGAAGAATAAGGCTACCAGTTTATACAAAAGGGGAAAAGTGGAAGAAGATTCCGAGATACCCCTATATGAGAACGTACGTTACCAAGTAGTTTAGCGTATTTTTCCTTCAAGCTCTGCTTTATGTTTTAACTTATTAATCAGTGAGAAATAATCTAGAAAGGAATTACAGCAGTTGCTTGCTTATATTATAATCGTTCTGCTTCTCCTTAAACAGTTCTGAGGTCTATTAAGACAGAATATAGTCTGAATTCTTTTCTTTCCTTAAAAACTGGCAGCTTTCTAACAAAGAGACAGACTGGGGTAGTATACGTAGTCATTGCAATCTGTTCTGATCGGTGCTGGCTAATTAGGGTCTAGCTAATTTAATTTTGAAAGATGGTTTGAGTTAGAATCTGAAAACTCTTGCTTAGTAATACAAATGAGAACTGAAAACATATGTTAACAGCTGAGAATGAAACAGTACTTGCACAGCTCATCTTAATGGAGGCTGTAGGTGTAACTGAGAGCAGTTCATTTCACAGTAACAATTTTGCCTTAAGGAAGGCGGTGCCTTTTTAAAGTGTGAAATGACCTGCTGGTAAATGCTGATGTTTGAAAAGGGACACTAAAAAAGAGAAGGTCAAAGTAATCAGTGGTGGGCTTGAGTGGAAAACCTTCAAGAAAGGGCTTTATTCTCTGTAAAGAGAATCCTTTTCCAAGGATTCGGTTTTGTTTCATTTGAAGAAATGTCAATGCAAATTTCTATTAGTTTGACTAGCAATGTGAAATATTTTTCCGAAAAGCTTGAAGTAACAGTCTCTCTTACGACATCGTACTGAGGCTGGTGCTGGTCTCTTCTCCCAGGTAACTAATGATAGGTCAAGATCTAATGGCCTCAAGTTGCGCCAGGTGGGGTTTAGATTGGATATCAGAAAGAAGTTCTTCACTGAAAGAGTGGTTAGCCATTGGAACAGGCTGCCCAGGGAGGTGGTGGAGTCATCATCCCTGGAGGTGTTCAGAAAATGGGTAGATGTGGTGCTTCAAGACATGGTCTAGGGGTTAGGGAGATGTTCGAAGAAGCTTGGACTAGATGATCCTGGAGGTCTTTTCCAACCTGAATGATTCTATGATTCATTGACTCTGTGATCAAGAGGACAAGAAGTTCTGCCATTATTTCTTGGTGTTTTCCTGAAGCACCAAGCAGGACTGGAATGACTGGTGCACAGGCAACTTGTACAGCACAGCTACTCCATGGCATAGTGTGGTTTGAGCCAGGATAATATTAAAGATGTGCTCACCATTTACTTCATAAGAGTGTCGAATTAGCTAAATGTTGTTCAGCATGCTCTTTCCCAGTAAAGACAGGATTTTGAAGAAATGCAGTCAGGTGAGATGATGGCTTTGGCCTGACAGAATCCCATCCCTGTTCTGCTCCACCTCTCCAGGGCAGAAGTGAATTGTGACTTCTGAAGTTGGCTTTGCATCAACGCCAGGGCATCTTGTGATGGCATGGCAAACCTCACAAACTTTAGAACATATAATGAATGGCATTCAGTATAAAGATTGTATCTTCTTCTACTTTTACATGACTGGGTAAAGATGTCTACAGAAAAATTTCAGGTTGCAGCCCGTTATGCTTGCTGTGATCAACTCATTTTCTACTGTTAAAGATGTGCTATATTAAAAAATATTGTTGGCTTGTCTTTTAAGAATACTCAAACATATTTAATATTCCTGATATTTGGCTACCTGTTTGCACTCACATAGCTTTTTCTTTAGAGTGAAAAGATAGCATTATTTTCTCAGAGATGTTTAACTTTCTGCTCCTTTTTTCTTCAGTAAAGCAATACTGCTATTTAGATTGCAAGAACAGCAAGAAGAAACATTGGCTCTGTCTAAATATTTGCTTCCTGAAAACATGGTTGGTTGGTTTATTTATTTATATATTTATAATATGTGGTAACACACTTAAAAAAACCAAACAAATAATAGAAGTAACAAACTAGAGTTAAGACCTGACATTACCATAACAATATGAAAAGGTAAATATTCAGAAGTTAAAAACATGCTATGTTGATAACTGGTAATTCAGGATGGAATTTATCTCTTCCAAAAATGGCAAGGTCGCATACTGTCTAATCACATTCATACTACATGATGTTTTATTTATCTGAAAATCTTTGTCTTTTTAGTTGGTGTTGACCTAAGATATTAGAAATGATTGCAATCTATAGCAACAAGGGAAAAAATCCGTTGTTAAACATGTCTGACTCTTGGAGATAATTCAAATGGAAAAAAATCCAGGTCATTGGCCTTTTTAAATAGACCCCCGGCAATATTTACTCCTCCATAAATAGCACAGTCACATGAAATAAAACTGTGTTCAGTAAAGCCTGCAAAACAAAAGAACAATTTACAGACTGAAACGCAAACTGTGGCTCATGTGTTTGCTGGGTAGGATTAAGTGAGCTTGCTGCACGGTCTGTGCTTAGTGACTTGTGGTGTCAGATCCGCTGGAAGGAGAGCAAGTCAGGTCACCGAAGGTGCTCCGTCCCTGCAAAAGCAGGGAAATGCTGGGTTCCTGCTCTAGACGGTGACCTATTACAGACAGCTTCTGCTATAATGTCACGTTTCTGCTGCAGTGAAACAAGCGCCGCTGTCTTTACCATCATGACTAAGAGCACATCTACATAAGGAAAAATCACAGGTGTTACTGTGCTGCTTTAATTCAACCACTACGGATCTATTGCTATAGGGAAGGCAGCACATTTTCCCAAAGCAAACAAGTCCTAACATGGAGGTACATACTGCTGACATCTCAGTAAGAACTTTTATTTCATCTGCTAGCAAAAATAATTCTTTCTGGATGTCACAGACAAGAAGACAAATGACTAAATTACTATTAACACTATTTACATCTCTCTAAAGCTCGTGTCAATCTCTTCTGTGTGCTTAGCCACAGTTATGACTTCATCTCAAGTCCTACTTTTAATTTTTTTTCCCAAAGATCCAGCTCTGGGAATCACATTATTACATAAGAACCACAGCCGTCTCTTATAAGTCTCTTTCGCGGCTCTCAAAACAGTTGAGAAAAACCTGAAATAATGAAACAGCTGCACACAAAAGCTGCATAACCTATATCAGAAACTAGGAGTATCTGCAAGTGCTGCATGTGACTTGATTTCATTCATTAACTGGGGAGTGGAAGGATTGATTATAATTAATCAATATTTAAGACTCCTCCTTACTAATAGCAACTCATTCTGCTTTTGCAAAAAAGGTTTAAACAATGCCCCTGAGAAGGTATAGCTTGAAATTGAGGATGGTTAGAGAAGACAGATTTGGAGATGATGGGTGCCAGCCCGCTTGCTGGTGGGCTGCAGAGAACTGGCTATTTATTTGGCAGGCTTGGCTCTTTGTTTCCCATTGCTAAATCACAGCACAGACAGATGAAAATATAAAAATACTTTTCTGCTATTATTCTCCAACGGGAATGGAATTACAAGGGAATAGAATTACAATTTGAGACGCAAAACCAACTCCTTACAGAAAGTATCCTACAATGTCAAAGTGCTCGGAAACCCTGGTACAGCGAACCCTTTCCACCTTGGATTTACAGAGAGATTTCCCAATCCTCTTCATTTCTCTTTGTTACAGCCTATATATCTGGTTTACACCTCTTAGCCACATTTTGTACTTTTCTGGCTGCCACACTCATTAAGTTTCCAAGAGCAGCTGATTCTTAGCGTGCAGTAATTCTTGTTAGCCCTGCTGAGAAGCTGACAGAATAAACCTTGCTGTTTGTTTGTTTAATTCCCTTCACTGGGCATTAGGAATTATTTCTGAAAGAACTCAGGCTTCCAGGTGTTTGCTTTTACATGCAAACACTTCATAACAGAAAGAGTTCCCTTTGATTTTTGAAATGCCACGTTGAACGATCTTTACAGAAGACTGTAACGCTGAGGATAGCGCTCGTTGGCATTTACAAAGGTCTGGGTTGCCCCAGACAAAAGCATTTAGAAAGTGGTAGAGGAAAAGCTACAGTGATTCTTGTTGTTAGCGGTAGCGGTTGGTTGCTGTGGGCTTTTTTTTTGCATTCCAGCGAATACAAATGCCATTTGTTAAATTTAAAAACACCATGAATCCACTCCTCTCGCTGAGGATCTTTCTCCATTTTATATATAAAAGGCAAATGAATCTTCAGCACAGGGAACAGATTAATAAATACACATATGCTCACGTTCTGCAGCTTTTTGCTAAGGAATTGCCATTACAGCAAAGATGTTAAGTGACTTTGAAAGCTTAGTTGTAAACTTGTAACCCTAAGGGATGCTTTGCATCTTACTGAGCCAGAAAGACTGCTGTCGAGTTCTCAGCCAGCACTGTTTCCACCCAAAACGACAGTTCAACACACAGGCAGAATTACGGAGTTAATTTGAGATATATTTTAATTGGAGAAGCAGTTATGATGACCAGTGTACGTGTATGTGCCCGTGTGTACAAACTTCTTAAAATAGATTTTTTATTTGCAAGACAATCATGCTGGATTGTCTGACAGAAGATTCAATTAAAAAGTTTTTAAAATAACACCATGAATCAGAGCTACTTTTAACAACCCATTGCCTGCACGTCCCCATACACATAGTTTTGCCTGGAAAGACTGCAATGACTTATCCATAGGTATGCCAAAGGAAATCGAACTCACAGCCCTTGCAAAGAAGGCCTTGCCAACTAATCCCCGAGTTCCAATCCCAGAATTTCAAATCCTGCTCTGGGAGGAAGGTGACAGATGGTCCCGGAGCTGACCAATGCTATGCTATTTACGGATTTATCAAGCAGAAGATTTGGGAACACTTCTGCTAGATAATGACTGGGCAGTGCAGACCACAGAACATGTAAACACACAATTTAACCTGAAGTATGTGAATAGGTCACTCGGTTTCAGTGGGACAGTCCAAGTGCTTAAGCTTAATTCCATGCATGCTTGAAAGGGCACACAGCCTTAGCCCAGAAAGTATTTTAAGTTAGTCGAAATACCCCCCAAAAATTATGGAATGGTGCAGTAGTAAATGTAAGCATGACTGCAGCCAACAGGGCTTTTCCTTAAAAATTTTCATTTTGAGAGGGACATAAAAGTAAGTTTTCATAACCTTTCTCCACAAACCTTCCCGGCTGAGGGTTCACTCACGTAGAACATCCTCTTTACTAAAATATTCCTCCCACTGTCTCTGAGAAGAGCTAGATTTCTTGTAGCTTAGCCTCCAAGCATGGGAAAGCAGAGCTATAGTTAACTCCTCATCTGCTGGCAACCAGGCAACTCCCTGTAGCAAAATCTCAGTAGCAACCTGATACTCGAAGCACCACGCTTCCAAGCCAAGCTGGACAGAACTCTGCAAGTTAATGATAAGTCATGTTCTCATTCAGCTTTCCAAAGGTCTTGCTCCTGGGTAAAATGATGCTAAGAAGTTGCAGGAAATAAATCTGTATGATTGAATGAAAAAAACTGCAAATGTGCCTTTTAGTTAAATCTCTTCCAGAATGCTGCTTCTCCATTTTGAATAATGGTCGTGAATGATAACGAGCTTTCTTCCAAGTCAAGCTGGAGACACACGTGCAGTTTTGCAGAATCAATGCTTCAGTGCCTATTGATGGCTCTGAGTTAGGAGTGGGAATAGCTTGGCATAAAATTACTATTCACAACATCCTCTGTGGACACCCCAGACTTTCATGAATCGAAGCCAGCAGTTTATAATCTGGCATCATCGCTGTGTGCCTTTAAACATACTCTAAAAACCAGGGGGTTCAGAAGCTGACTCAGAGCAGCTCGACAGCTGTGTAGGAAGCAGTACGTGCAGAAAGCTGGGAAGGACAATCTCCAGCCTCCTCAAACGTAGCTATTTCAGATTGCCAGTCAGAGCTCTCGCTTGCAGTTTTTGCTCCAAACACCCCAGTCCCATGTGTTCCAACGGTTTCATACATCCATGTAACTCCACAGACTTCAAGTATACATGAATTCAAACATTACCATTTCAGTTTGGGAAACTGTAGCTGGTCCACGGAGCTGCTGCTGATTTTTTTCCAAAACAGAAAAGTTATATTAAAAAGACAAGAGAGAACTCAACAGCTAAAAGTACTTTTCATTTATTTGAGAGAATAAAAGAGTTTATTTGTGTTTGCCTGACTCGGATTTCACCAATGTTTCTTTTACGAGTGATACAGGAATACACAGTCTGAAAATATCTTCCAGTGCAATTGATTTGAACATTCCACCACAGCACGACTACCCCTACTATTACCGAGGCCTTCGCGTTATGAATTTCAACTGCCAACAGATCTTTAAAATGCAGTTTTACAAAGCATTGCAGCCATTCCAAAGTCTAGAATATTTTAAATCTCAGAGAAATATTTTTACATTATTTAGAACTTACATAAGGCTTTTCATTAATAAATTCCAAAATACTCAACTGATGAAACTTGAAGGTAGACTTTTATGCTGGGAACAAGCAGGGAGGTTTGAGTTGCCAGTAAACTGTGTACAGGACACACTGGGCAGTGTTACTTTCTAAAAATGGGTGAAGAGGAAAATGACAGCTGTTGGAGAGCAGGCAGGAACAGAAGAACACACCGATATAGGGTCTGGGCCTCAGCCCTCTCGCAACAGGAGCTGCAGGCCATGAAGTGAAATGTGAATTAACTAGGTAAGGAATCCAAGGATTTCCCTTACTGCAAGGAATATATGAGTTGGCAGCTTAAAGGATAAATGCTTAAAGACTGCTGGTTTCATGTGCAAAATGGATTTTATAACATATATATATATATATACACAAAGAAATAAAAAGTCTACACACCTACAAGAAAGATAACAGTATATTACTTGTCCCCTACCATTTTGAGATATGTTGTATCCAGAACTGAATGTAAAGTATCCAGAAAAGAATTATCTTTCTATCTATTTTTAAACACTAAAGATTCTTTCACCAAGGGCAAAAAAATGGGAGGTGCACAAGTAATCATACATTAAAAAGTTAGAGATTGTGCTGACAAGAGGAAAGGAAAAAGGGAAGAATGCCAGAAGGAAACACAAACAGTTTCTATTGAACAAACCTCCAGTCTTAGCCTTCTTTTACGTTCACATAAAGCTATAATCTACACTTGGGTTTTGATTCATGGTTTATACATATGAAGATTAAGCTCTAACTCATGCAGGCATTCAACAAACATGTACGGTTACCTCACAGTACTTATGTCCTACCACAGCTACTGAAACTTGAGTGTGTATTTAAAATACTATAAATACTTATTTGCTGAATTAGTACCTAAAACTATGTAGTAAGAAGAATTGTGCTGATGTGCATAAAACTTATCTCTACATGAATGACTACAAGCTAAGGCATCCCACGTTTGCAGTTCAAAAGCGGGGACGGTTCATGTATGGAAATGGGACCGAGCAAAAGTCAGACTTTAATGCAACTGTGCACTGCACACACAATCATGAATTTTGTACGTTGCTGCAGTCACAATTCTCATTTCTCATCGCCTAAACCATACACATCGCACAAACGAGAAGAATGAGTTACTCCATAAACATTCACCCCTTGAAAGTGAAGCACGTGCTTGTTCCAGGCCCTTTTGTACCTCCAGCCTGCAAAAAGAGGCCGTGGCTCAGGGTGAGAAAGTAAACGCCATGCTAACACAGACTCCGAAGAGCCAAATTCATCTGGAGATGTGAAGACCAAAAAACGTCGAGGTGCCAGGCGGGGGGGGGAAAGCAGTCAGAAGCGCTCAGAAAGACGGCATCAACACTGGCAGGCTGCCGGGCCTCCGGCTGCGCTCTGCTCCCTCGCGGTTAAACACCCTTTCAGCAGTTTCCCCCGGGAGAAGCATCTCCCATTACGGCGGGCGGCTGCTACCGATATGCTGAAAGCACCGAGCGCGACTGCCGCTGCTCCAGCAGCTCCGGTACCGTCAGGCAAGCCCCTCTCCGAGCGCCCAGGGCCCGGCCCCAAGAGCGGAAGGCGTGCCTCGGGCCCTGGGGAGGCCCGCCGCCTCTCCCCACGCACCTTCTCCTTCTGGCATCTCCCCCTCAGGCCCCGACCACCGGCGCCGGCGGGAACAGAGCCCCGGCCCGGGACCTCGCCCGCACCTC
>VZZY01015302.1:862735-874437 GCA_013400335.1 Eurystomus gularis
TTTTTCCCTTTTTAAATTTTTTTTAAGCCCTTTTTTTGCCCGCTCGCTTCTCCCGCCGCTTTAATATATGCTTCTGGAGAGCGACGTCCCCCCGCGCCGCCTCACCGCCCAGCCATGTCGGCGGCCATCTCTGCCGCGGAGAAAGTGGATGGCTTCACACGGAAATCGGTGCGCAAGGCTCAGAGGCAGAAGCGCTCGCAGGGCTCCTCGCAGTTCCGCAGCCAGGGCAGCCAGGTGGAGCTCTCGCCGCTGCCCCAGCTCAAAGGTACCCGGCCCGCGTCCTTCCCTCTCCTCCCCTGCCTGCACACCCCAGCCCTCCGGCTACAGGTGCAGGTGTCCCCGCCCGCCCGGGGCTGCCTCTTCTGACACCGCTTGCCCGCCCGGCGCTGCCCTGTCGCCGCCTGTCCTGGCTTGTCCCCTTCCCCCGCACCCTCTGCCCTTTAGCCGCGTCCTCCTCCGCTCCCGGGGCTTTCCAGGTAGGGACACGGCAGGAGTAATTCTGTGTGCAGGTGGACTCGCAGCCTCTGCCCGTATAAACAAGTGTCGAACGGGTCGGTTCTCGTTTACTACCCCGGGGACTGACTCCATTAACTCTCCACCCCTTTTCTGGGTAATTTAGGAGTAGGTGTTGGGAGGACAGGTGTGCTTTTTGAGGTCTCATTGTGGAAAACGTAGACGGTAAGTTGAGTTTAGGAGTGCAGGGAATTGAGTTTGCGTTTGGCTTTTATTGGTACCTTCTCACTTTTGGACAGTGTTTGACGTTTTGCCCATCTTGTTTTAATGATCGGGAGTTGTCTCAGAGACTTTCTCCTGTATAGTGCTGTATGCAAACACTCACAAGTGGATGAATATCGTGGAAACTGGCATTGCTGTCATTAAAATAGTGAAGGTTTTATTCTTTTAACTGAAGCTGAAAACTGAAAAGACTCAGTTTGTTAGATTACAAAAAAGAAGCAAAAGTTAATTGCAACCATCAAAAGAAGTGTGTATTTCTTCTTTTAAAAATGACAAAAATAGTTACTAGGCAGAGAATATAAGCTTGTAATTAAGGTATTTGACAGGTATCTGAAAAATAAGGGAGATAGATTATCTTATTGTGGCCCAGCATATTAATTTTACTTCCACTACTGTTAAAGTCCTACGGTTTTTGAAGCTGCATCATCTGATGGTGGAAGCAATCTCTGATGACTTGCAACAGATATCCAAAATCTGAAGGAAGTGCAACAAACTTCAAAATACTCCTAAATAATACGTAATTTTTTTTTTCTGCTGGATTTTTATGGATTTTACAGCCATGTATGTAGTATTTCAAGGCTTGCTGTCTTGAGCAGCAGAGGTACATGAACCATAGAACTGGGTATTAGCAGAAATTTTATTAACACCAATAAGCTGGGGCAGAAGAGTAACAAGGTGAAATTGTGGGGGGTTTTAGCATATTTCTTGTAGTGGCTTTGGGTGTTACTTTTAACAACAGCAAGGGTGTTCTTGCTGCTTGTTTTGGGATTTCTCTGTAAAATTGTCTCCTGACTTGGTACAGTAGTTTGATTTGAGGGATTTACAACAAGAATAATTTGTTTGAAGTCAAGATCTAGTTTCTGCAATTCACATGCTGTTTAGACAGATCCTTTTTATAAAATCACACTTGAGACCTTGTAAAAGCACTTGGTAAATATTGCACATAGGTGGCAGACTTTAGAAAGTTTGAGTCCTGAGCCAGCAAACAGTTAAATAATTCCAGCTTAAATCAGCAAAATGTCCAAGTTTACATTCTCTGCTGAGCTGGGACTTCAATATTAAATTTTTAAACTTTGTATGATTAAGTCTTACAGTTTTGTGAGTGTGATTTTACAGTTCTTTACTTAGAGAAATTTTGCGTGGCACCAGCAGCTCAGATGTTTGGAAATTTGAGGCCATATATTATCAGAAGAATTTCTTCAGTTATGCAGAGTTCTATAGTAGTTTGAATTGCCTTAAATTCTTAAAGGAAAATCACATCTATATTTATGCTTATCATTTAAACTTAGATTTGCCCTCTAAACCTGCTTCAGAACATAAATTGTGGGCAGAATTTACTTTTATGAGTTATAGTATTCCAACTAGCTGGTTAGCAGAAAGTCAGGCAGCGCTCTTCTGCGTGTTTCCTCCCTTGCATTTGTGACTTTGGATTTGTCCTGAATGTAACTATGGACATAGGATGATTTCCCTCTGTCTGCTTGAGGCTCCTCTCCCTTTTTCTCTTGAACCTCTCCTGCCCTCCAAACCGAAAAAGCTTCTAGAAAGAGTTTGCCCTCCCTATGAATAATTTTCTTCAAGCTTTTTGTTCTAATCACATATGTCTTGGGAAGATGAAGCTTTGCTTCATGCTTTAAAGCCAATATGGAGTTCAGTAATAGTTGTGATGTCGCCAGCATCAGTAGTAGTATCATCTACAGAGCAGTAGCCAGCGTTTCCAGGGAGGGGCTGAAAAAGTGTGGTCGTTATACTGATGTCTAAGGGTGCTCAGCATACACCTAGCAAATCAGATTAAGACTGTGTGCTTTTCCAGATCTCTTAAAATAAATGGTTCCATCTGAGGTGTTTGAAGCCTGTATTGGGAGAAAAGTAGCATTTTGTAGATGAAAAAGCAGTTTGGTATTATGCTGCTGTAAAATATTTAGTCTTGTTTGTAGTTACTGTCTTGTTTCATCACTTTTCAGAAAAAATACTCTAAGTATAAAGGGTATTCTAAAACTCCTCAGTAGATTTGTCAGACCGGCATGTCTTTTAATAGAAGAAGAGATGATCCAGAAGAAAAAGAAAAATTGCCCGTCTAATTTTAAAACTGCCTTCCTGGGTAGATAGTGCTGTGGGATCTTTTTTTTTTTTCCCCCTTTATCTAGGGACTGTTGTTTGCCACTGAAATAGCCAGATCAGATTGTGTAACACGCTTTCATAGTTGCGTTGTGTGAAAGTCTACAGACTGATAATCTTTAAAAGTACCTATTTATGGAGTTAAATGTGCTGCTGCTGTGTATTACTGAAATTCCTTAATTTGGCTGCATATTGTATCACTGCTGGGAGAAGAAATGTATCTGTATCTAGTAGGTAATAATCCCAAACAGTGGGTAGTCTTCCTTTCGCAGGTTTTAGGTGGGATTGGGAGGAGGGGCAGCAACATTCTGTATGGTCACTAACATTCAGCTTATTTTTATGTGTGTTGATATCTATCATTTTTAGATAAGAGCTTAGCGAAACCTGACTGACAGCAGGATACATAAAACTAATAATGTGTTCTTCAGCTCTGTTAGCAGGTTTCCTGTGTGTTTGTTACTCAGGAGAGTGTCTATTTTACTTTGTTATTAAAAGCTAAATAAGAAATATTGAAGAGTCAGTGACAATTTAAAAGGAAAAGAAAAAAAAAAAGCTTGTTAAACCTGTTAGAGGCTGAAGTTAGGCTTTTTTCCCCCCATGTCCATTCCATGTTGTTACTTTATAGTTTACATAATACTGATCCTTTGAAAAATCTGCAGCCAAAATAACGTGCTGGTTAGCAGCGGGATTTTGTTACTTCGTGGACAATTCAGAAGGTGTTGAGTTTAAAGAAATCTGGGAAAGGAAGTGTTATTTTTAATGTCTTAAGAAGTGGTAATTTTGTCTCAATAGCAAGCCATTTTAAAGGTTGCAGTAGCACGTGCAGTTGCTTTGATTTTTTTCAAAAGTGAAACTTGACCTTGGAACTGGATCTAATTCATTATAGTAAAAGTATGCATACTCATTTCTGTCTTTTTTGGTTGAAGAGCATGTAAAAATTCAGGTGGAAAATGGCGAGTAGAAAACACGACTCTCTGCTTTTATTTAGCACAGTTAATGTGGTCTGTCAGGTTGTAAAGCAAACGTACCTTTTTTTTTCCTGTGTACCAAACATGTCAAGTGCAGCTGGAATGAATAAACCTTTCCTGATGCCTTTCTTCTCAATAGTGAATATCCATTTGGGAAGATGCATGTCACCACAGGCTTATTTCCTATATCATGCATGGGGAACAAATATATGAAAAGAAATTCTTAGTGTTTACTTACAAATTAAGCTATCTCCTCAGAGAGAAATCTCTGGCCCTTACAGCAGAAGAGCTGGAAAGCTGTCCAAAAATCTTTCAACTGTTGGCTAGAGATGGTTATAACAATCTATGTGAGACTTAGTTACGGTGGTGAAGTAGACTGGAATAAGACATTTTTAAGAAGACCTTCCAGTGTGTAGCTTCAACAGTCAAATATGGGATCTAAAATAGGTGTTAACAGTAGTGTTCTCTCTACTTAAACCCTTGAGAGAGAGCTTAGATTTGACTGAAAGCCATGTGCTGTGCTAAGCCTTTGTGGAAATGTTACAGGAAGGCCTGATAAGCTTGCTTATGGGTAGAATTTTAACATTATTAAATTGAACTGTTCAAACCTTAAACTTTGTTTTGAGTCATAGAATCATAGAATGGTTTGAGTTGGGAGGGACCTTAAAGTTCATCTAGTTCCACCCCCCTGCCACGGGCAGGGACATATAGTCATTTATGTAGTCATATAGCGTGTGCTTCAGAGTGACAAAAATAAGTGGAGTTAAAAACAGCCAAGAGGAATTCTTGTCTCATATTAAGTTGCCTTTGCTCTCCAAAGGAACACGTCCTTCAAAATTTTAGAATGGTTTACTTTTACTACAGCCTTAATAAATATTTGTAAGTGAAATGAGAGTTTTCTGTCTCACATTTGCACTTTTTTTGTATCCCTTGTGATTCATTGTTATTTCCTCTTTAGTCTCCCCCTCCTCTGCCTTTTGTATTCAACATCCCTTGCAACTGTGATCTTCTTGGGTGACTTTTTCCTTAAGAGGGATAATTGTTATTTCAGATGAAGAATGAGGATGTTCTGTGAGGAATTTAGGTTTAACTCTTATGTATAATCTCAGCAAGGTGGGCTATAAAGTAGTCAAAACTTTTGTTTAGTGAAGTTATGATCTTGAGACATAGAGAACCTGTAATAGCTCAAAAAGCTTTAAGAGTTTTTTTTAATATTCTAATGTAGTTCCATTAAAAATGGGCTGTTTAATTTTTTTTCTATATTAAGGAACTGCTCCTAGTTTATGGAATGGAACATTTAGTCTTTAATTCTTAACAAATTGACCTTTTTTATCCTTAGACTTGAATTTTTGGTCTTAGAATATACTTCCATCAAGAACAACTCCTAAATATAGAGCCTATTGACAGTCTTCACATGAACTTTTCTATTTAAATCTTTCGCATCTTCTGTGTGCCAGCTTAGTATCAGATTACTTTTTCCATATTCGTTGCTTTCTGGTTTAGTCAGATATTAGTTTTGCAGGTGCTGAATTTAATGTTAGTTACTGTAGGAAATACAAATGGAATTACTTATTGCTCTGGGCTATCTCATCAAAAGATTACTTCAATCTGCAGATTAGTTTCTTAAAATTATGTATCTATCTATGTATCTATCTATTTATCATTCAGTGCTTTTGAAAAGATGTCATACCAACAGTTCTGGACAGATAATATTCTGTTTAAGTATTGAAAGGATGTATGTTGTGTTCATATGAAAAAGAACACTTTCATTGGGAAGGGTAAAAAAACCTTCATCTTCTATGCCATTATAGTCCTGACTCCTGTTTTAATCTAGCAGGCTAAAATTATATTTATAGTCTCATAACTCGTGGAATTTGAAGGTTGGGACCACAGCTGAACTAGATGAATAGGTAATAAATAAGATTGGTTTTATAAGACTCCCTTGGCAAAATGCTCCACTAGAAATGGGACCAACAGTAACAGCTTCTTTTTAATGCCTGAATCATTGATTTTTACCAGAGAGTCACACTGAACTAGTTTCTGTTAAATTTTGCAGGATTCATGGCCCCTGAAGTCTGTTATCTACAGGATGCCTGTTTCATAGTTTTAACTTAAAGGCAGAGTTCTTCATAGTTAAGGTTGCCTACAATTTTCCTTCACGAGACCTTATTCTCAGCTGCTTACAGCATTGCTAAACTGTTTGGACCAAAGTTTTCCATGCCAAGTATGGACAGTTTTATTTGGAACTGTTCCTCAGGCTAATTTTCTTAGTTTCAGCAAAAACAGTTCTAACTGCCTCTAAGACTAGACGGAAAATAAATTGTGTGGTGTCTATATTTTAAAAAATTAATTGTCTTGCAGTTTAGTGTTTGCTGTACTTTGAAGCTTAACATGTAGTTCTAAATGAAAATGGGTCTAATTTGGTCCCTTTTCAAAGACCTGCTCAGTAGCTGCTCTAGTTCGGTAGCAAGAGTGGTGATTCAATATCTACTGTGCTGTTCTGTATGGACACTTCGGGGTCTACTGTCTTCTGTGAGGCTACTGTGCATGGCTTTTCTTTGGTTTTCTTCTCTGTAGTACTGATAGACACAGCAACTAAGTGTATGGAGAACTTATTTTTCTATGAGCAAGAACCAGAAATGTTTTGCAGGTAAGGGGACAGTATAGAAGTGGTGGGATGGCTGGAGAAGCTTAAACAGGAAGAGAGGGTAGAAGGTAGCACCTTTCCAGTAGTAGCAGTAAGCTCAGTATTTAAAGCCTCTGCATTCCTGTTGGCTGTGAAACTTTCTGGAAATGTTTCTTGCCGTGCTCTCTTCCAGTTTCTTCATAGTTTTTACATTGCAACCATGTTTTTTGAACTTCCCACAATCTTTCTGAAACTTTGTGGGCTTAGAGGTTTTGCTCTGTACACCAGGAATTAATTGCAGATGAGTTGTTTCATCAAATGAGTCTTTACTTGGGAATTTAAAAACGACAAGAACATAACTGCATGACCATGATTGGAGCATGAAATTCACTTTCAATCATTGTGTTTAATAGTACTGGCTCTGGCTACTACATGTTTGGGGGCAGGAGGTAGGGGGAGACAGGGGAAGTGAAGCTGAGAGGCTGGTGAAACATGGAGGCAGGATGCTAGGTCTTAGTATTTTAAGGATGTCAGTGGTATGGGAAGAGACAGCAGTCTGATTAGAATTGTAGGTGATCTGTAGCCTGCTAAATTTGTAGCATGCATTGCTGTGATGGATGTGGTAAAGGAAAAAGGCTATAGATTTTTTTACTTATATATATAATTTATTTTTTTTTTTTTTAAGATTGTGCTGTTGAGTTGCCTGGCTACCACTGGGAAAGGCTTTCTCTCTCATTCTCATCTCAAGTTGCCTCTCTTTGCTATTGTTTCCCACTATTTTCCCAAGCAAAGCTTTAGTGAAATTGGTAGGTTTTGTCAGCTTCATTGATGTGATAGAGTTCAGAAGAGAAATACAAATTTTGCTGTGGATCAAGGTGTGAGTAACAACAAAAATTTATTCAAGAAGAATGCTACAAAAGGAAGATGTTCTAATTCTAGTAAATTATTTTTTAAACCCTCAAGAATTAAAGGCATTAAAGCTACTCTCTACCGTAACAGGGAAACTTTCAATATGTTTATACAAGTGTACTTTTTCAAATTACTGGTTACAAGTTTATATCTGAAACCATCACACATTTGGAGAGTTGACAAGCCATGGATAGCAGAGGTGAAAGCGGCACAGTAGATTTTCTCTGAAGAACTGAAAGAGAAGGTGAGTTGAGTGAGCTTTGAGAAGGACAATGTAGTGTAGCATGGGCTACGAAGGCTGATCTGAAGAAGAACAGGAAAATAATAGAGTGCTTTGTCTGAATATGAAGAGAGAAACAGCTTTAATTCTGTTATTGCTGTATTTGAGAATCAGCAAGGGGCATCACTGCATAAAGAAGTGAACTTTTAGAAGTGATTTAATAGGTTACTTTTTCTGTAGATGCTTAGTCCTTCAGAAAATAAAAAGAAAAGCTTTTTAAAATGAATTTGTTCACAAATAAAATTCTATGGGTAAATGTAGGGGGAATAAAACGGGGTTTTAAAAAAAGTTCCAATTTAATGTAATTGGCCAAAGCTTTGGAAAAGTATCTGATGTTTTTCTTTAAAAATTGTATGCTTACTTGAAATATGGCATAGTGTAACACTGAAGTCTTGTTAAGCAGCATAAATTTTGGTTCCACCTGTATGTAACTGTAACAAATTATGAGACTTGAACTTTGGTTTTGAATTGTGTGTGAAATAAGTTTGTGCATTTCAGCACTGTTGGATTCTGTAGGAAGAGTCATTTTTGTTTTGAGATGACAAATTACGATGCAAATGTCAGAATCGCCTAGAGAGGCATAGGCTGGGTCTCACTGTACAGTCAGGACGGACAAGGTTTGGTAATTTATATTTCTGTGTATTTTCCCCTAAGAGTAGGAAGCAGAAGCATAATAAACTCAGTATATCAAAATGGTGTGAATTGAGTTTAAAAATAGCCAAGAGAGTATACTTGTGTAGTCTCCCTCATTACTGAACTCTTGATATTCACAGTTTTTGGTAGAAAGAATGTAACTGTTAGAGTATGGTTAAAATAGCTGAAAAAAGTAGCTCAACCTTTTATTTATGAAGCTAAATGCTTCATTTCAATGAAGTGGGTAAAGAGATCTTGGAAGTGCTTGAATATTCATCTGCTCAGGATGATCTATCCCTGTTGAAGTCAATGGGAGTAAGGGCACTGAATGCAGCACAACCAGGATTTCGCCTCCCTTTCCAGTCTAATTTCGTCTTAGTTCTTCCTACCACCATTATAAAGTATCTTATTTTTCTGAGAAAACTTTGAAAATTAAGAAACACCAATAAAGTATATATGTATCCAAGGGATTAATCTAATACCTGTAACTTCCACTCTGGTTTACACAGGGATTCAAGGGAAGAGGAGGCTTTTCCATGGTTTTTTGAAAGCTAGATTGCATTTTTTTGGGGCGCAGATTTCCTATCAAATTACTCCCCTATACATCATCTTCACATGCTTATAATAGCAAAGTGCTAAATTAACTGCAAAATGGGTTTCTATACCTCTGTGAAGTAATGTTTACTGGTTCCCCCTTGGTTTCAAATGAAATATATGTTTATGTCGCACTCAGTACTAATTTTGCCATATGAAAACAACATGAGTGTTTCTTCAGTTTCTGGGAAAATGCAAACAGACGTGATTTGTAATGTTGACTTGTATTTTCTAGTGTGATGTCAACCTAGAGCAACTTCAGCATCTTATTAAAAATTAATTTTATACTTAGGTGAGGAAATGATTAGGGAAGAACACAAGTTAATAGGTTAAAAAAAAAATCCCACAGCAGATCCACTTATGATATAATTCATTGTCAATTGTCACTAATTATAAAATAACATAATTTCAGACAGGAGTTCAGCAGTTAACTTAATAAAAAGGGAACTTACTCAAACTGTAAATACAGTTTCTGTCCTTTCAAGCTTAAAAAGTGCAAATCAATTTGTTTTGGTCTTCTGGTCAAGCAACGTGTTTGTGCTCCTATGAATAAGGTATAAAGGGTATTGAGCTGAAGATTTGACTGAGTATGTGTGGCACACAACTTTGTCACCTGCTTGTCAGCTGTGTTTATCCCCTGGTAATGTATGTATAGGGTGCTACAGCTGTTGAGGGGGTCAAATAGGGAGCAGAGCTGTTCAGGTTATACTTTCTTTAATTTTTAGCAGTGTGGATGTGAAACAGTTCCTTGAGTCTACCTCGTAACAACCCGACACCTTCAAAATTACATGTAGAAATCCAGAATTGTATTGAGCCCTTACCCTTCAGTAAATAGCATTTCTTAAAGGGCAAATGCCTGTGTTTGGGGAACAGTGTAATTAACAGTTTGTGCGTCAGGAACAAGCAGCATCATACCCATTGTCCCCTCTGATCTTTTTCAAAATTCATCAGCCTCAGAAACTTGGTCTGTAGTCTCAGTCCCTTTCTGTAGAATCTCCTGGGTCTTGTTGGTGGTTAATTTTCCTGGCACATGAGTGAGTTACCACGAGCGACCAGTTGTTGTGTGCCAGCGTCTCTGTGGGTGCTTTCGGCTTGTGGCTAATACAATGTAACCTGAGTTAGACTTTGAAGAGAGGATCTGTTTATATACCCAGGACTTTACCTTGACCTTTATTTGATCTCTGATTAGGAGGACTTCTTGAAAGCATGTATGTTTTACCATAACAAAAACCTTGGTTGCATTTCAATATAACAAAAGCTATTTGGGAGCTGTATTTTCTGTTTGGGGAAAGCGGTTTTAATTCTTACGCCTTCGTACCAACTTCTGTAATTTTTAAGTTAAAAGGTTGCCTTCTATCCCATATTCACATCTTCTGAGAAACAATTTCCAGTTCCAGAAATCAATCACTCTCCCGTCTTTCCCAGTTGAATGACCCAACTGTGCATGTTAATTCTGTGATAGGATGTATCACCCTTGAATTTGGCACTATCCTCCCTGAAGAGGCAAGGTACCTATTTTAAATTATTTTAAGATCACTATTACTTAGTAATCACAAGCTATTACAGCTTTGTCAAGCCAGTGAAACCATTATTGGGGCTAATCTCTTGCATGCAGTAGAGAATGGTGTAGCATTCTCTTTTAGCCTTGCCTCTTAGAGCTTCTACTTATATTCAAGATAGGCCCATCCTGGCATATGATCAGTCATTAAAACTGCTTGGTGTTTTCTAAATGAAGAGAGCAAATGCAGTAATGATGTATGCCAAAAATATAAATGAATGTGTAGGGGAACATAATAGTTGGCTTACTGGTGGGAGAAAGCTTGTTTCAAATGAAGAGGAGTAGCATAATTGTTTTTTGAAAACATATGCTTTGGCTGTGTAAGAAGTGAAACTTCTTTGCCTTTTATAATAAATATAGTATCACTCTGAACAAAATTTGCCTATGGTTAACCATACACAAATTGCTCAACTTCTCAGTAGTTTCAAAAGCAGCATTGATTCAACTGTGTCAATCATGGGACAGTGGGAGTGCTTTTGGCATTTTGTTGTTGTTGCATGGGGCTGAATTTCAGTCAGATTCTGAACTGGTGGTGCGCTCTTGAGGAAGTCTTTGTATTGTTCAAGTTGTACGTTTTGTTAAGGATGACTTCAGGGTGTTTAATGTTCTGGTTCCAGTATGTCTGAGTTTTTTGTTTAAGGAATCAGTGATGCTTTAATTCTCCTTTTTGAGAAAGTGTGGTAGAAATGAGTTGAGTTGTGGCAGACCTGGTAACTAGAGTCTTACTATATAACTTTTTGAGGACCAAGAGAATAATTTTTATTGCTTTTTGCATCTGACTGCATGTTGTCTTAATAGGAAATAGGGCTATTAATATGAAAACACTTCAGTAGGGTACTTTCTTACTATCTGAAGTGTCTTGGTTGACTCAAATCTTCATTAAAATTAAGGGATTTAATGTGGTAGCAGCTGGAGTCTTAACTGTATGAGATTCTAAAAAAGCTTGGAAGATGGTAGAAACAGTCTACATAAGACACTTGCGGTTTGTTGTCGCTGCAAGGAGTCACGACAGTTTGTGGCAGATGTTGCTAGATCAGCATAGGCTTTTTAGATTTCCTGGACTGATTTGTTAAGGTCAACTGCTGGCCATGCAGCGGGGCAAATGAGACTATCTGAACAAAATCTGGTATTGGATGAAAGACAGTTTCCCAGAAGTACTTTTAGTAAACGACTTAATTTCTATAGCCTAGACTTTGTAACTAACTTCACAAACCACAATGCTGTGTGTGAGTAAAAGTCACTGTTGATTGTTATCCTCATTTATTTTTAATGTTAGATTTCCCC
>VZZY01015302.1:874478-932946 GCA_013400335.1 Eurystomus gularis
TATCACAGAATTAATCTTAAACCCAGAATATTCTAATGTGCAAAATTTCTGATTTCTTAGCTATTTCGAAAGGGAATTGAGATCTACTTGGCTGGTGGTATGATTTTTAGCAGATTGGTTGGTTTTGGGAGTTTTAGTTTGACTTTGCACAACTGGTTGGAGAAAGGTGTGTATTAAGTTGGATAAAATATGCTGTAGGGACAGTTGAGCAAATAAGGTGTAACAGTTTATTTTTGAAGTATTGTTCATGCGGGTCTCTTAGTGCAAGTCTTCCTTGATGATCACCTGTGGAATTTTACCTATAACTGGAAGTGGAGCAGATGCTCAGCTCATTATCTTGATTGCTCCTTTGCAGGCCTTTTGATTCCTGAAATGAAGAGGTTAGGTGTTAGTATGAGCACATGGGTCCTAGACAGGATTGACCAATGTGCCTTCTGTACCATTAATTCTGTGCCAAGTCTTTGTTTTGGTTATCTCCTGTTTGTAGTATGAATTTTCTTGTGGCATAATGTTTGAGAATACCAGTCTACTCTGGTGTCTTCCAGACTTCCTTCTCTAGTGAACAAACCTGCTACTATATAGGGAGCTGGTTAACTTTTAAGACATGTAATGTTGTTCTGACTCCCTTATCTGACCTGGAAAGTCAGAGCTCTGTTTACTGAAAACATGCAGGGTAACTTACTCAGCCCCTCCAGAGTTCCAGCAACAGCTGTAAACTTTGGGGTAACAGGTAATTTGAAAATGTATGCTGTTGAACTCCCAGTGGAAGGGGTGAGGGAAGGAAACCTATAATCCTAGTCCATTAAGAAATGGTATTTATTCTTCAAGGTGGCAAAATTTTTCTGTGTGGAAAAACTGAGAATACTGATGATGAGATTCCTTGGGTCCCTAAGGTGCTGCACACGTTCTTGTCTGAGTAGCCCTGCCAGTTTCAGTTGGGCTGTTGAGCTGCCAAAAGCTGAAATTTGTGGGAACTTCTCTTATGGGTGTATGGAGTTACTGGAGAATGACACAGACTACCAATACAGTCAAGTATACTGGGAGATTTTATACAGGGGCCACATTATTCTTTAAAAAGGACCTTAAAGCATTTTTCAAAGAAGACCAACCAAACAACAAACGCCCATGTTTCCCCTCTGCCTCCAAATAACCAACAAAACCAAAACAAACAAAAAATCACAAAAAAACCTCACAGAACCCAAGAATTTATTATTCAGAAGGTAGGATTTTTCAGTTTACCTCATATCTGTATGGTTGGGTGCTATGGTTCCAAAGGATATGGTGAGCTAACTTAACAGCTCACTGCAGCTGAAAAGAGTTTCTGTTCCCATTACTAATGTTGTGCCAGAGCCGATGCACATCAGGCCCCTGCAGAAGCCATTTCACCTCACTAATATGGCCATGTTATTGAGTTAAAGCAGCGCACAGAAGAGTCTGACAAGTTCCAGAGCCAGTGTTGAGGGATGAATGTGACTGGGAGCAGAGGAGGGGAAGGAAGGGAAAAAACGGCAAAGGGGAAGCAGGGAGAGAGATCTCTCTCCTTTTCATTGTCAGCCAACTATTCTGCTGCCGGTCAAGCTCCAGATGTTGACTTCTGAGAGCCCGGAAACATGCTCTGTCTGTCCTCTGTTGTAACATCAATTGCATCAAAATTCTATTTCTTAACAATGTTTTACCGTGCCTGTAACATGAACACCGACACCCAGATGCTACGAAAGGTGACAGCAATAACGCACACTGGAACTCCCCAGGACAAAAATACATCTTAAATTTAGGTTGAATTTAGGACTCCCTGTGCTTGAATTATGTGGGCTAGGGCAGAGTTTACCAGACTAAGCCCTTTCTGGACTAATGGTATCTCTGAAAAGAGCAGGCTGTTCAACAGTGTTGATAATTTACTGATGTGAAGTAGTAAATAAAAAAGCAAACAAAACCAAACACTTAATGACTCAGTGCTCTTCCCTCCTTCCAGTATTAGGGCTCCATTCTGTGCTAGCAGATCCCTCCACCACTGACTACAGCTGCATGTGGCACAGTAAATGTAACCAGAAAACAGAGACTAAATGCTCAACTTCAGCTGCGGAATATGACATAACTAAGGCATGATCCTTGTCATGTATTAGTCCTTGTCTGTATTGCAGTTTGCCAGGGAATTATGTGGAAGCATAAGACTGCCCACCAAGTTCAGTTTACTGTAAGGAGAGATGCAGGACTTTATTCCGTAAAAAAACCATTGTCCTCTCAAGTGTTTGGAAGGGCTGTATGTGAACTGCTTTAAGAGGCTGTCAGAGGAAAACGTCACGGTTGTTTCTCTGGCTTCTGTGTCTTCCTGGGGTAGCATTTTCAGGAAAAGGGAGAAATATTTGATTAGAGATACTTAAAAATATATTGGAAACCTGTTGCAAATGTTTGAGAGGGTTTATTTTGTATTGGCAGTGAAAGTACATTTTTTTGAACTTTAGTTTGTGTAGATGAGAGAGGAATTTTTGTGGACCTAGATTCTGGTTCCTGCTACTCAGGAAAGGATTGTGTTAGGTTCTTTGGCTTTGTACAGAAGGTCTTGGGTAAACAATTTTGTTGAGTAAAGAGAAGTATCTATCTTTTCCTTCCAGGAGAAAGGCCTGTAAACATGAGATAGCTATCCTGTGGGAAGACATTACTGTAGTCCCCTGGCTAGTGACATGGTGGTGTTTGTTTCTCCAGTTTTATGCCAGTGAGGTAGCTCTGTGATTGTGAACTCTCTTCCCCATCTATATTTTGTTTGGGCTCTCCCTAAAAAAAATATAATATTTTAACTCAATATTCCATGCTTAGACTGAAATTGATGACATTATAAATTTGAAAGCGTTTAGTTTAGAGACAAATCTGTACAATTGTGCAGTTTTAATGTTTAATGCTCAGGAGGAACTTCCAAGTCAACTTGTTTGTAACTTTTTATCCTTCAATATTGCGGCTTTCTGTGACTGCCTAAAATCTCATTGCTACCTTCCCAAGGACCTCAGATCAACTTACAACCAATCTTTGAAAGAACAGAACAGTGGATTTAAAGAATTTCCTAAATCACACTTCTGTTAAGCAGCCTATAGAAAATAATGTTAAGGCAATTGCATTTTGATCACCTGGACCAGATGGTGCGTTGGCCATTTTCTGGGATGTGGTTTAATGTCTGTATCTTGAGCCTCTTCTAAATAGGATTAAATGCCTTTGCTTGTTTGGTTTTGGGTTTTTTTCTGCTTTAGATTTACTTGGTTTTTGCTTCCTTTTTTCTTTTTTTTTCCTAAAGTGTGTTTTCCAACAATACACAACAATTCAGGGACAGTCTGGTAATAGAGTTTAGGCTTCATTTATTGTTTCTATACCCCCCTCCCCCCCTTCAAAATACAGCCTGTCAACAGGGTTGTTATTGAGGCATCCGCTGTCTGCTTTGAACCTACATCATCTTCTATGGTCCCTTATGGTATTTAGAGTATTTGATGAAAATCATTTATCTGGAACTTCAGATGTATGGTGTAAATCTTGATAGATATTAAATAAAAACTGGTTTAAAAATCATACCACAGGCTGTTAAACTACTAAAGCTAAAAGTTCTGCTGTTGATGTGATTATGGTGGCACAGTTTATTTTATTCATCTGGGATTAACTGTTGCAGTATGATTTTATTGTGGTATAGAGTTGTCTAGATTCCATTGTGCTGGGATAGTTTAAAGATAAAGACAGAACTTAAGAACACTATCCAAAAAATTTTCCCAGATCACTTGGAGATTCCCTATGGTACCTCTCATAACATTCCTGGAAGAAATGTGCTATGTGTCAAGCAGGGATTGAGCACATGAAAACAGGTAGTGCTGATACAGCATAACTGGCTTGCTTGTTACCTTATTTATTACCACATTTGCATATAATTTTCATCTCTTGCAGATGTCTTTATTTTATGATTCCCCGTATGAGTATGGAAAAATGGATGTATGTGTGGAAGAAAATGCTTCCTTTGGTTTTGCTTTAAATAAGAGCAACGAAACAGATTAATGGGCATCATTAATCAGGTTTTTCATTTGAGAAAATGTGTCTAATTGAGATAGATCAGATTGCTAATGAAATGGGCTGGTGATGCATGGCAGGAGAGATACGATCTCAGTTACCCTCATATCTACCTAAAATTGGCTAATGCAGGGATTTCTTTGATATTCTAGGGAAGGTAATAAGTGATTTGATTATTTTGTCTGAATTCCTGCTACTTGCATTAAGCTTTAGGCCTTTAGTCCGTGTTAACCACTGTTAGTGTTCAGATGCTGTCTGCTAGGTTTTGACTCTTCTAGGTAAATTTTTGTTAGTGATACTTCATTTATTGACCATCGACTCAATACACTGCATTAGCTGTGCCTCGCTGCGGGGCTTTGGTAACTTGGAGTATAGTTAAGTTTGTAGTGAGGAAAAATACAAGTAGATTTGATTCCCTTTTTGAGTCTGGCTATCAGCTTGGGGCTAGTGTCAAAAAAAGCTGTCCTCCCTGTGTTAGTTCCTTAAATTAGGGTTTTTTGGATTTTATCCTCCGCATGTCACTGTTATTGCTTTGTTGCTATGATACAATACTTACTCATGCAATCCGCTGTAGAATATTAGAAGATCTGAGCTGAAATGTTATGTAACTTACAAATGTTTTTACAGCTGATGTTCATTATTTTGCAGAGTGTAACAATTCATGTCTTTGTAGTTATCTGAGTGAAATATGCATCTTGCAAGACTTTTATTCAAAAGAAAAATGGTTAAAATTGCAGAATTAACATTCAAAGGTATGAATTGTTCTTTATGAGGGTGTAGTAATTGCTAGCTTTCTCAAAAGCTCACTGAAGTTGTTATGCTCTGTTAATAAGATCATAACTGTCTGCTGGGGAGAGGGAATACAATACCATGTTCTGGGGTTTGAACTTTGAGGGCAGAGTGAGCAGTTGGGATTACAGTGGAGGCATTTCAGTCCATTTTAGCAATTCTTCTTTTGCTTATGGAAATGAAAGAATTCTATCAGTTAATTACTGAATGTTAAAACCACTGTTGACTTGTTCCAGCCACTAAATGGAAGAGGTTTTGATCAGAAACCTGAGGAACTGGCATTATCAAAGACTGTTTGAGTTGCTGAACTTCCGAACTTTAAAAGAAGTTTAATTAGAATAATTCAAAAACAATAAAGAGAAGCGTCAGATCTCTTTGTGATTTGTTCAAATTTTAAAGCGAAGCTTAAGATTTTCAATACTGTGTTACAAGGCAATTGCCTTTTTCTTGTCTTGATAATTTCCTTATGAATGGAAGAAGCTAAGGGACTAGTAGTCTGGCTATAGGCAGGCCCTGAAAATTCTTCAGGGGAAGAACATTCCTTATTTGCAGATAGCATTGCAAATAGAAATTTTTTACCAGAGCAAGTGAAATCCCAACTGACTGATAGCATCACCTCGTCTATGTTACTGGAGTGGCTTAGAACCCCAACAAACAATTAAAAACAAGAACAAAAGGCACATTAAACCATTTTTGCAGTTAAAATTATGGCTGCTTTTGTTGTGATCATGCGACTTTTGAACAGTTAGAGTATTTTAAGGTTGTATTAAATTTTGAAGTGTGCAGTGCTTGATAATCTGTCTTTTTTTAGAGCTATGTGAAATACTAATGGAGGAATTTTGCTTATCAGCTTAGAGAGAAACCACATTCTAAAATGAAAATGCCAAGTCGTACTGAAACACATTGTCTCACTAGGCCAAAAAAGCTGGAAAACCTTGCATGACTAAGATAGTAATAAATTATTTAGACCAAAGCATGAAAATTCAGGATTAATTCTGTTGAAATATTGGACTTGATTCTTAAGAGAAACATTCATCACATGATGTCAAAAGTATGTGAAGTATTTTGCATTGGGGTAAAAAGACAAGGTTCCTTCAAAGCAGATTTTACAGCTTTTAAGCAGGTTACATAATAAGGGATTAGGGAACAGAATGAGACAAATCGGATGAATGGAAGGTTAGTATGATGCACTGCTTCTGTATATGACTTCTGATGAGGGAGAATTGCTACTTATTTATGTCTATGTATTTCAAATAAAGTTAATTCAGGACTTTGTTTTCAGTAAATGTTTACTGCTGTGTGTTTATCCATTATTTCTTGTACGAAAAAGTTGTGGATGACAGGTCTTTAAACATCCTTAAACAGATACTTTCAGTTTTGACAACATCGCTTATTACTTTGCTGACTATAGAGCAAACTATTCCCCATAATAAAAACCTGATAGCTATGCAAATGTTAGTCAACAAAATAGACTGGAAATCCTGAGTTGGCTTCTACAGACTTAAGTGTTGTGGTTTTGTCTTTTTTTTTTTTTTTCCTTTTATAGATGCTACCTTCAATGAACAGCAAGATCTTTTTTGTCAGAAGTTGCAACAGTGTTGTGTACTCTTTGACTTCATGGACTCTGTTTCAGACCTGAAAAGCAAAGAAATCAAGAGAGCAACACTGAATGAATTGGTTGAGTATGTTTCAACAAATCGTGGAGTGATTGTTGAATCAGCTTATGCTGACATAGTGAAAATGGTAGGTAGAATGCTCTTGTTATATTTTGAAATTTAATAAAATATCTGAAATGAATCAGTTTGTGACTCTAAGGGCATCTTAACTCAGAATTGCTGTTGGTTATTCTGCTTATACAATATAATATAATTTGTTAATGATAACTTGGCTTACAAGATTGTTTCGACAGGCTTGTAAAAACAAACAACTTGTAAGTTATTAGCTGAAATATGATGTGTTCAGATTAATGAAGATGAAAGAAGTGGTATACTGCAGATGCTTGCAGTCTGGGTAAGCTTTGAAGTTGTTCTCATTCAGAAAATGGCAATATTTTGGGGCTGCTTGTCTTTAGCCTGTCACTCCATCACCATTTTTAAATAAAGTTTTCTGGTAAAGAGTCTTGTGGGTACTAGTGTCAACAGAAAGGTTTATTGGTGTAAGAAAGTGACTCTACTTTGTAAATATTTTGTGTCTTGTTTGTTACTGTTTTGGCCTTGGAGAGCTGTTCTAGAGTAGTCCATGTGGTTCACTGGAGTTGTAAACCACAAGATGACTTGCACTGTGCAATTTCTACAAATGGCTTGTTGAATAAGCAACAAAATATTTGTGATTGTTATCTTGTGACTTTCCCAGGTTTCTATAAAGCATTTTTAAATGCTGCTAAGTGAAGTTTTAGATACGCCTGTACTCCCTGTACAGGGAACACAACTAAAGGACAATAATCTGAAAATTTTTTAAAGCTGTTTTTTCTAGAAATTTGAAAAGTAAAATGTGTTTAGTGCCCATGCATTTAGGCTAATGGTTCTCTAAACTTCAGCCAAGTTTATGTAAGCACAATACTGACTTTAGATGTAGCTATTGGGAACGTAAGCAGAGCAGTTCAAACATATGGCCTACAACTTTTGTAGTTTTCTATGCAGCGCAAGCTATTTTCTCTTAAGTTTTTGTTTGGGTTTTGCTTGGTAGTCTTTGGGGTTTTTTTGGTTGTGGTCTTTTTTTCTTATAAGCAGCTGATAAGGAAGATAAGATCTTTAATATAAATAAGCACAGGAATTTTGCTGTTCTACCGAAGAGCTCGGATTATTGAAACCCTTTTAATCATTTCGGCTGTTTCACCAAATTCTTATTAAGTTTTACAAAAGGTCGAGAATAATGTGTTTCTGTCATAAATGTTTTTTACACAGGAAAATAAAGGACAGAATATGTCCACCTCTCTGACCTTTTTTGGTTGGTTTTTTTTGCTGCTGGTGGCAGCAAGCTTGAATCCTTGCAATATTTTCTTACTCTGTATGCCCTCTATAGCTTCTTTGTAGAAGCAGGAGTATACTAACCAGCCTATCACACTTGTTGAAGGAAGATTTTCCTTTTATATTGGAGTTGTTTTCTTTTCTTGAAGATAAGGTGTTGTTGAGTTGTTCTTTTGAGGTGGTTGTTGTTGTGCAAATGCTTGAGCATTGTGGATGCTTGTGTTTCCTTCCATGACAAATTTCCATCTCCATTTCTCCCTTAAAATGACAGAAAATGAGGAAGGCCTTAAATGCTCAGCGAGCTTTTTCAGGGCTTGAGACAAAAGATCCCTCCAAGCCTGAATAGTATTTCTAGTCTCCCTGGCAACTGGCAGCAGCAAAGGTCTTCGCTGTGAATTAGGACAAAGTACCAGCTTTCAGAAAGAACTCTGGATGGGTCTCTGCCTCCAAACAACACGTGTCAGGCTTGAGGCCTTTCTTCGTGGCAAAACTTCTATGAGATGTAAAAGAACTTTTTTTAAAAAAAAAATTTAAACTGTTCGATGTTACTACATTAAAAGAAGAAGCATTTGAGGGTTTTTTGCAGATTTTGAAAGATAGTGTTTATGGGACAGGAAAAAAGTAGACATCAGCCTTAATGAAACCCAGCTATCATCTGACTGGTAGTAAAGGATGAACAAACTACAAAAATTTCCTGAAAAAAAGCCAGTGGCAGAAGTGGAGCCACTTTCTTTCAAAAGCCCCTTGTGTTTCCCTAGGCTTGGGACACCTTTCCTCCAGCTTGCTGAGGAAGCAGCCCAGTTTCCTTGGATTCGCTCGAATCTTGGAGAGGCAAAAATCAACAATCCCTTACAGATATCAAGAGGAAATAAATGTTGTTTGTGGCCAGGGCATAGGCAAGGTCTGTGAAGGTGAGGAGGTCTCCTAGCATCCTTTCGCTTCAGCTGGGCCAGTACCACACAGTAATGGCTCCTGTAGTTGTCCCTGCTCTGCTTGGATCCTGAGGTATGGAGTGCTGGTTGAAATGATACCAAGGTCTTTTCAGGCCACCAAGGATGGAGAAAGATCATAAGAAACAAACAAAAAAAGATCTTTGTTTAGGTAGAGCCACAGGACATATGCTGTAGGTTATTTTTTTGGTGACCCAGGCAGCCTGATTTTCCTAGAATTTCTTTGCCAAAGCCTTTGAATTAATAACTGAGGAAGAGTTTTGCTTACAAATGGTTTTGAAGGGGTAGCACAGTGGTCTGTGCACATCCTTTCTAGGTCATCTAAAACTAGTGTCTTCTCTGTTTGGAAATTCTCTGTTGAAAGTACTCAGAAGCTAACAGCAAATTAGGGTCTGGCATTGTGAATATTTTGAGTTTTTAAAACTTCCTGGAAAGTTAGAAAGCTCCAGCCTTTATCAGGTTTGGGAGCATAGCAGAAATGTCCTTTCATTACACATTACTCTTCCATCTCCTTGTGCCTGCCAGCCTCCCCTCATTCACCAGCATATAAAAATATAAATGAGATTTGTCCTAGCAGCTTGCACAAGCTGTGAAATCAGAAGTTCAGAAACCTTCAAGTATCCCTATCTGCATGCTCAGAAATTGGAACTGAATCTAGTATCGCTCCAAATACTCAGCTCCTTGGGAAGTGTACTGACAGTAAGGAACTTCTTTTTTTTCTGTCTTTCTTTTTTGTTTTTTGTTTTAATAAAATATAATTGCTGTATCTTAATATGCTAACCAGCACATTTTCAGATGTCATTTTTACAAAACTTTCTGGCTTTAATTTAGAAAGCTAATAGTGGGTTTCTTTGGAAACCTATCCAGCTGTAAAAAGCCTTTTATGATTTGAATTTCTCAAATCACGGTTTTGGGCTAAGACCCCCACTTACAAAAGTAACAGGATATTTTAATTACTATGATGGATATAGAGAAGGATTTGCCCATAGAAAAACAGTGGAGGGTTTTAACCACTTTTTCATTCAAGGCGTTCAGACATATTAACAAGTTATTAGAAAGAAGCAAATGAGACAGGAAGCACAAGTATTTAAAACATGCTGAAGTAAATGAAGCAGTTCTTTAAGACAGGCTAGTACGTTAAAAGTACTAGCTAGTAGGCTAGTACACAGAGTAGAAAATGCATCATGTGTTCTCAGGAGACCAATAATGCTAGTAGAAGTACCGACTACTCTGAAAATCACAAGATTAGTTTTCTAAATACCTGGCTTGAGAGGCTTGCTATGTGTTTCTACTACAGAAGTATATTCAGGACTTAGTACTTTGTTTTGGACTTGGAACTTTTGCATTCTGTGCTCTATGCTAAAGGGTTGATTGGTTCAGTTCAGCAAGATGCATCTAGAAATAAAAGGATTCATTTTCAAGAGGTGTTACCAGAAGACCTGTAAGTGGAGGTCTCTGTAGAGGGCTGATTTGTATGTTGGATGTTTTTGTTGAATACGTGGTAGGAATAGACACCATCAAATAACAGAACCAGGATGGTAGTCTTGGGTTTTGGGCTTGGTTAAAATTCACATTCTCTCAGACTCCGCTTTCCCTTTCCTCTTCCCCCAGCCAGTTTCTGTTGTGCTCCAGAATCCCAAGTCCATTGTGCTTACAACATTAAAGGACATCTATACATCTGGGTGTGGTGTTTTTCCTGCTGTGCAGTAAACTAGGAGGCTGCTGTAGTGCTCGTCTGTACGGAACATTGTTACCCCTCTGCTCGGTGTCTGCAGCTTCACCGTGTGCCAACAGGAGACAGGGACAGGACACAGAATGAAGCGCACAGGAGGAAATGAAAACTCAGTTTATGCAATAGCTTTGTATCTTGTTTAATGAGGCAGCTGATTCTTCTATGCAGAGCCAGCTGGGTGGAGATTTCAGGACCTTTTAAAGTCTTTTTGCAGGATTCTTCAAACACCTTGGAGACTCCATGGAAGCTGTGCAGTAGCATTCACTGCAAACAGTCAAGCATTTTCTCACATGTTTAGTAGGCTTGAGTGGTTCGCAGCTATTTGAAATGGATTCGATCAAAAAGACTGAAGAGTTGGAAAGATGATTGGAAAAGCTGGGCTAAACCTGTTCCTGGAAAAAAAGAGTAGAAAATGCAGAAATGAAATTAACTTAATGTTCTCTTTTGTTTATGTTAAAGGGATTTAAAAGCCAGTATGTTACACCTGGCAGAAGATATAATGTTTATTTTTCTTTTGGCATCTGAAAGATTGATCTTCTATCCAGACTCTGCTATACTTCAAAAATCTCTGAAGAAACCTTTTTAAACTTGCCCTGTTGAAATTTATTTGATATTACTATGTCATACTTAAAGTAACTTGTTAGCTATTTTTCTTAGTTTTTTCAAAGTAAAAACCTTTTTTTAAGTAAAGAGTTACAATTGTTAGATATTTCTGACTTTGCAAAATGTTGAAACATCTTGGAATTATGAAAGGTCAAAAATTATAAACAGTTCTTCAGTTTTTACATGAAAGTGAGAACTAGCTTGAAATTAACTAAAGAACTCTAAAAGTAGATATATTTTTGGAGTTGTCTGCCTTACATGTGAAGAGAGCCCGGTTTAAATCATAATTGATTAATCAAACTGTATTTGTTGTCTTACATAAAACCTCACATCTCCATGTCACATAGTTAAAAATCGGTCTTTATAAGGGGAAGGTGAAATTTTCTTTTAACTTTCATTGTTTCAGAGAAAAGTTTTAAATATGACCATGCCTAGCTACAAACTTCTAAAACAGTAGAGACAAAAGTTGCTTTCCTATTTTCATTGGCCTGTTTCAGACTTCTGGCTCTTTGGATTTAGCAGTATTGAAAAAAAATATAATAAAAGATATTGAATATATTACTTTTTTAAAATGTGTTTTTGTTCCATTTAATTTTAGGCTAAAAACAGTGCCTTGCTAAGTGTGATCTGGGGAATTGTAAAAAAAACCAAAAAAAACCACCCCAATTTAACAATTCTTTTTCTCTTGCAGATTAGTTCTAATATTTTCAGAACACTTCCGCCTAGTGATAACCCCGATTTTGATCCAGAAGAGGATGAACCAACTCTTGAAGCCTCGTGGCCCCACATACAGGTATGCGATTAACTTGCTTTCAAGCCTTCTTGTAAGGCAAGAACTGTGGATGGACACTTGAGCCATTTTATGCCATTGGTAAGAACGTCAAAATTGCTTCTATAATACAATTGAGTTTCCAGACCGGGAAGAGGAAAAAAATGGTGCTTTTCTTTATGTCATTAAATAATGGCAGAATATAAGTCTTCTAAATTGCTTAAATATCTTTTTTTTTAATGGAGTGATTGTACTGTTAGTGTGGTATACATATGTCTGAAATATATGGATATTTTAGGTAATTGTGGCTTTCACTTCAGAGGTTTGTTTGCACTTGAGCAACTTTTTGTGTGATTTCAATAAAATAGAAGTGGATGTTAACAGTTCGGTTTCTTGTGACAGGAACAAAAAATGGCTAATAGCCTTTATTTGTCTTTTGAGTGGGAAATAGATCTCATTTTTCCCCTCCCTCTGTGCAAAAACTTTACAATGTAGACGTTGTTGTTTGGTAACAGTTGGTTGGTTATTCTATTGTTGAGCTCCTGTGCCAATCTCGTGATTTTTGTAGCATTGCTGTATCAATCACGTGATTGACTTGAAATACTGCTGATTTTTTTTTTTTTTTTAATTAACTGTTGAACAAACCTAAATCACTTGTATTCATCCAAGTTCATATCTTGGGTAGTTCATTGCTGAATTTATATAAGTAGTGTCTGTTAAACAAAAGTTACGTAGCAACTCCTAGTGGTGGGTAGAAGATTAATAGCTACTGCACGTCTGTAGACCATTCTCTCCCTGCTCTTAAGAGAGTTAAAATGCTACTCGGTCCCTATATTACAGTTCTAATGTATCATCGAATGCTCTTATAAATCCCGTTTTTAAATAATATTGGCTATAAAAGTTCATGTTCAGGATAGCATTTGAGACTTAAAACCAAGTAAAAAAACCAAGTAATCACAAGAAAATAATGCTGCAGGTTAAAGGCTCTGATAATTATCTTACTTATGTATGGCTGATTCTAATTCACAGGAGAAATGGCTATAAGTGAACTAAATGAGAGGCTTGATTTTGCAGGGGTAGGAGGGTACAAGGGCTGTGCAAATATCTCTTATGGTCAGTAGCAGCATCATCTGACTTCGGAATGCTCCTGTGTGTCAGGAGTAAGATTTGTAAATGTTAGCTTGGTTCACTTTAGGCCATAAATAAACTATGGTTCTTTTTATAGAAAAAGACTTGTGGTTTCTGTGACCAGTTCAGTTGTGCTTTAAGCTTGTCTAAGAGAAATGGAAAGAGGCCTGTGGTATTATTTGAAGTTTTATTTTTGGCTTTTTCCTTTGCCGCCTTCTAAATGGGTTTTGGCCAGGCTGGCTGATTGTTGGTTGCGGATTTTCCTCTCCTGCATCAGTTGTTCATCCTGTCCTTGGAATGGATTGCTCGCTGCAGCACAATGGAGACAGTTCATGTTTTCCTCTCCTTTCTTTTGAAGTTCGCATGCTACTGGGTTGTAAAAGACTGAATTTGATAACTAATTGCTCTCCGGGAGCACAGAGCTGCTGCAAGCGTCAAATTTTGTATATGGAGGGAGGGGGTGTGCACACCCATTCCCCTGCCCCGTATCAAAACTCATGACTACTTTTGATAGTCTGAAGAACTGCTGGGCGGAGTGGGTGGATGTTTTGCTGGCTGTGACTTGTGATTGCTCAGTTGCAACAAATGCAGAATTCTGCCTTGATCTGGCAGTCAGGTAGCCAGTTTTCTGGGAGGGAAAAGAAAAGTATCTGAATCTCTGCTCTTCTCTGGTTGAATCTATTGGCATTTGTCTAGAAAATAACATAATAGATAATGGTGTAGTAAGCTACCGGTGTGTGTAGTTGCAACAAAAGACTCTAGATTTCAGTACAGTCAGTGCCACTTGAGAAACATTGCTTTAAAGCAGTAATCAAGATGGTTTGTAATAGCCAAACTGGGTTGAACGGGTTAGCATTAAAGCCACTGTGTATCTTAAGGTTGAGGAGTTGCAGAGTTGGTGGAACTGGTAGTTGAGAGCCATAATATTATAGTGGTCTCTGTATGAAAGAAGATCGCATCACTGAAGTACTAGGAGTTCTGTCATAGCTCTTTGACCCAAGCAGACCCATTTTAAGAACCAAAAGGGCTAAATCCAACTGTTCTTCCCTAATTTAGTATTTGAGTTGAGCATACCTGTCTCTTATTTTTATTGAGGTAGGGGCAGCCAATATCTGTTGTGGGTAGAATCCATTCTTGCCCTCCTCGTTGATAGTTGCTGTTATGCCTCTAAATTTGCAAACATTAGCATACAGGAGAAGGGATGGGAGAAGGGACTATCCAGAAACAGCCATTGCAGTTTCCTTCCTGAAATGCCTCAGATAAAGCTTCATGGATTTCCCAAGGCTCCCAAGGATTTCCAAAGTTATTTGATACCTTTTACCAGCTGTACAAGTTCTGGCAGCAGTGGTTCTAATTATCAGGAAGCTAGACAATTCTGTAAGCATCAGAACTGCATAAATGTTCCTTCAGTGCACAAAACATCCCTGCAAGCCCAGAAACTGGAGTTTTGAGCACTAATTTTTTAATTTTTTTTTTTCTGAAAGAACAATAGCAACAATCACGGTTCTGGAATTGCATGGTTTTGTATAAAGCATTCAAATGATTACTCATGCATACTCTCTCTCTGTATTAGAAATGAGACGTTCAAGTGATTAATTTGTCATCATATATTGAGAATTTTACATTAATATCGACTTGTCATATTTTATAGATGAGATGTACCTTGGTTTTGATCCTAATTTATACCCTAAAGTTAGTCTTGGACAGCTTATACCAACTTATTTCAGTAACATTATGCTTTAGCTTAAGTTCTTCGGCATTATGACAGCCCCATATCTCTATGTGGAAATAAGCCATAATTGTCCCTCCCCACCACCCTGTCCTTCAGGGAAAACAAAACATGCAGATTTAGGCTTCACTCGTAAAAGATGCTCTATCCCATGACAATTCTAGTGGCTCCTTCTCTGTCTTCTTTCAGGTTTGAATAAATTTCCTCAAGCATGTGTAGGACTATGCATCTCTCTACTGTCAGTATCTTCCTGGAATATCCCAGGATTTAATCTGTCACTTCCAAGGCTTCACTGTGTAGATGGACCTTAGTCATCCTATGGTTAATGCTTTCTCAGGCAAAAGGCTTGTAAATGCTTAGCAGAGCTTTTTCTTGGATCTCTAACAGTGAGAGTGCAATCCTTAAGTTTCATCCTGTAGTTATTACTCCAGGCCTTCAGGATCAACTTGTCCTTTCTTACTGATAACCTGACATACTTTGCTTGTTTTATTCTTTGTTCTTTTTTTTTCCTGGTGGTATCTTCCAGTATTGTGTGATCACCTAAGCAGTTATCACACATGACTATTCTTTGTTGAGGTCACTGACAGAAATATTTAGTATAGGGATTTTACAGAACTATTTAATGAAATTTAATTCCAAAATTAATCCCGTGAAGCTGTGTTAATAACCTCCCTTCAGCCGTATGTTTCCCATTTCAATTTAAACCACTAACAAATTTATATAGTTTCTAGTCTGAAAAAGATCAGTAGAATCATAGAATGGTTTGGGTTGGGAAGGGACCTTTAAAGATCATCTAGTCCAAGTCCCCTGCAATGAGCAGGGATATCTTCAGCTAGACCAGGTTGCTCAGAGCCCCATCCAACCTGAACTTGAATGCTTTCAGGGACTGGGGCATCTAACACCTCTCGGGGCAACCTGTTCCAGTGTTTCACTGCCCTCATTGTAAAAAATTTCTTACTTATATCTCGTATAAATGTCCCCTCTTTTAGTTTAAAACCATTACCCCTTGTTCTGTCGCAACAGGCCCTGCTAAAAAGTCTGTCCCCATCTTTCTTACAAACCCCCTTTAGCTACTGAAAGGCTGCAAAAAGGTCTCTCCAGAGCCTTCTCTTCTCCAGGCTGAACAACCCCAACTCTTTCAGCCTTTCTTCATAGGAGAGGTGTTCCAGCCTTCTGATCATTTTTGTGGCCCTCCTCTGATCCTGGTCCAACAGGTTCATGTCCTTCTTGCACTGAGAGCTCCAGAGCTGGACACAGTTACTCCAAGTGGGGTCTCACCAGAACAGAGTAGAGGGGGAGAATCACATCCCTTGACCTGCTGGCCACACTTCTTTTGATGCAGCTCAGGATCCAGTTGGCCTTCTAGGCTAAGAACTCATGAGCTGCCAGTACCCCCAAGTCCTTCTCCACAGGGCTGCTCTCAATCACATCATCCCCCAGCCTCTCTTGATACCAGAGGTTGCCCCAACCCAGGTGCAGAACCTTGAATTTGGCCTTGTTGAACCTCATGAGGTTTGCATGGGCCTGCTGCTCAAGTTTGTCCAGGTCCCTCTGGATGACATCCCTTCCCTCAGGTGTATTGTCTGCAAATTGCTGGGCGTACACACGATCCCACAGTCTGTCATTGCTGGAGATACTAAAAAGCCATGGCTGATCTCTCAGACAGAGGATGGAGTGTGGTAATATTTAAAAATATATTACTGGATGGGCTATTCTTAAGCTTTTATTAATTCTGTCCTGTGTTGTCCATTGTGCCACTGTGTGTTACTGTGTTTACGCACAAGAAGACAGATGAAGGCTGTCCAGGGAAGCTTGGGTTTTAGTACGGTTCTGCTCCCTGAAATCTGTATACATGTAAACTGCTGATGTGAAAAGCTCTTGTTACGGTCTGTCAGGGGAAAGAAAGAGTGAAGGGGAGCTTGTGTTTCTGAGCTTCTGCTTTGCAGATACGGCGTGCCCTCCTTGAGGCTGTGTGTAAGTAGCTGCCATCTCAAATGTTCTAGATAAAAAGTCCTTATTGTCAAGCACTTCTCTCAAGTGAACTTCATAATTATGAATTGCTCATGTGTTGGCTCTCAGTTTTAGTAGTAGTCATAATGGTAGTTGAAATATGTCCCTGGGAGTATGACCGCAGCTCTGTGTGGGTTTTACTTGGAAGTTCAGTCAGTGATGTCTTTATGTATCTAAATTTACATTTTAGTATCCTTACTAATCACTTGTTTAACTAACATGGAGCTAAGAAATAGGCATGGAAGACATAAGCAGCCCTGAATGTATTTAAACATAAGACACCTTTCCCCTCTATTCTGTCTTAGTTAAGAGATGCCTTATGTGTATTTTTTGAATCTGCTATCATTATGTAAGTGCAGTATTTTGTGTCTTGGACTTCTGATGAACCCCAAAATATGGGACTTTTGCTCTGGCTTCTTCATCCCTCTCTCTGCTACCTCGAGCCTTTGGTAGCTCTAGCTCCTGTCTGTCTGTCCATCTGTGGGCATTGTGGGATCATAGTGAGTGGGGACTTGAACTCAATAGAAATATATACTACAAAATATAAAGGATATTGAAGATAAATCTGCAGAGAGTCCTGTTGTTTGAATTGAGTGTCCAGGATATAGAAACCTAATGTTAAGCCAAACTCTTTAAGTTTCTGAGTATTCATTCAACTTTTTAATATGACTCTTGAGTTTTGGGGTTTGAGCTGAAACTTCATTTCAGGAACACTTAATTAGCTAATTTTTCTTCATCTGTTTAAGGAATTATGTGATGCTAGAGCACTTAATTTTATCCCCAGTGTTGATAAGTATTTGGAAACGTATTTCTACATAATAAATTCTTAGTATAGTAGGAAATGTGACTGTATGTAATACTTAGAACTTGTTTCTGGTCTAATAGTGATATTTTCAGTAGAATATTTATTAAGCTTTGACTCTTCTGGGAATTAAAGCGTTCTTGATACTTACTGTAATTATTTCAGTAAATTCCGGTAGAGGCTGTGATTAAGCAGTGATGTGTTGGGTGTCGGTTTCCTTTTGTACCTTTTAAGCATGTGGATAGAACCACCGACTTTGTGGTTGTGGCGGGGCTGAGCTCTCTGTTATGGTGTACTCACTAACTTTGGAATTTTCATTTCAATGTTTATAGTTGGTGTATGAATTTTTCCTGAGGTTTTTGGAGAGCCCAGATTTTCAACCTAGCATTGCAAAGCGATATATTGACCAGAAATTTGTACAGCAGGTAAGTAGAGAGTTTACCCATCCTCAGATTTAAAGATGGTCTCTCAAGCTTAATTTATCAGGTGACTGTACAGCTGAGGAGAATATTAAAGCTTTTGTGTTGACACAGCGTTAAATTTCAGTTGTTTCAATGGTGGTTTCTGCCAAACACTAAATGAACAGCACGTCCTACCACACAGGCTATATGTAATTAGCAACTTGCAGATATCAGCCTTGGTGCTTTGCAATGCAAGGTATTTGTAGTTTGTAAATACAAGTTGTGTTTATAATGATTTGTAACTTCCAGTCAAATCAACAATGTGCTAATTACATTTTTATAGTGCTTTTATATATCATAGATTTATCATGGGAAACCTTACAGCAAGCTTTTTTCCTGTAGAAAGTTCATGTGCTTATTCTACATGAAGTGTGTTCCCACATCTGCTGACTTATGACCAGATAGTGTCATTCTTTACTGTAATGTGTCAACCACAGAAAGCAAATCAAATTACAAAGTACATAGGAACATCATGCTTCACCATGCAAAGTAACTACAAACAAGAATGTGAAGTGAGATTTCATATTCACTGTAAATTCTCAAGGAATGAGGCTGTAGAATATCAGAACAATGTTTGTCCAAGCTTAACTCAAAGGGGATTTTTTGGTTTTTTTTTTACCATGTCAAAATACTTGTTTGTCAACGAAAAGCTTAGTGTCTGAAGAGTGAGCGCTGGCAGGCCATCACAGTCCAGCCATGAAAAGTATAAACATAGATGGACACTTTCCTTCCCACCTTCAGTGACTGCATTTAATTTCCACTTGTTTGGTTTTACTGTTCTTGTTTATACACGTTTCCTTCTTTGTTTTATTTGAATTCCCACCAAAACTTAGCCCTGAAGGTGCTGCTGAACTATTGGCCCTGGGTACCCAATTTACTAATTGACCCGTGGCTCTTAAGAGCCACGTTGCAATTTCAATTCCTGACCTTTCACTTGATCTTTCTTAAAAGACAATACAATGAACAGCTAGCTATGTACGGGGAAAAAAAGTGGAGTAGTGCCCCTGAGAAATTCCTTCTACATATAAAAATGAAATGAGCCTGAACAAAGGGCCTGGCCAGCTGTTTGCAGGCTCTTACAGTGCTTGCTGTAGACATAGCTGAGCTCATGGATCTGGACTGAGCAGGAGACTGTAGTGACTGCTTGAGCTAAGTCACTGACCTGTGAGCATTTCTGAATGTGCTCTTACTTGGATATGCGGGAAAAGAACCTAACTAAAATAATAGTCTGTAATGGGATTGGAATATCTTCTGATGTCCTCAAGTGAGTGTGGTCTTCTCTGTATCCTTGGGAAACTTAACACAAGAGAAAAAAATACGTGGAATATCTTGCTAGCTTAGTGCGGCAGTTAGTCTGCTTAGCAGAGAATCCATTAATAATTGCATATCTTTTGCTTATGTTATGGCCCACTCCATATTAAATCCTTAATTGTGAAATTTCTCATGTAGGAATGCTTTTGCTTTTTCTGCTTTGAGACACAAGTAGCTTTTTGAGAAGAACAGTATAGGAAATTACAACTATCTGACACAGATTTGATTCATTTTGATTTCTTAAAGACCAAGTGTAAACCACCTACCTAAGGTTCAATAATCTCATTCTTAGAATTTTATTTTTATTTTGATGAGGTAATAGCTGTTGGAATGGCTTTGGTGTCTCTTGTGTGGGGACTTTTGAAGGGCCTTAAGCTGCTGGGTGGTTTTTTTTTTTTAAAAAAAGCCTACATTTTCAAAATTAGATTTTTAATAAATATTGACATCCAAACAACATTTTTTGTTAAACTGATTCTAATTTTCCTAATGTAAACTTGCAAATTAAAGAGAAAACTTGAATGAGTTAGTAACATAAAAAAATCAAAGTCTTTTGAAAGTAATAAATTTCAATTAATTTTTAAAGTTGTTGGAGCTCTTTGATAGTGAAGACCCACGGGAACGTGATTTCCTAAAGACAGTTCTTCATCGAATTTATGGAAAATTCCTTGGTTTAAGAGCATTCATCAGGAAACAGATTAACAACATTTTCCTCAGGTATGCAGTGTGTGTGTTTTATATACGTGTGTGTGTTTGTGTGACTAGGCTGAGGAGCATGTTTATCTTGCCTTCATGGTCTGGGTCTGCAGTGATTTATTCTTGAAATAAAAGACCTGGTTTTGGTCTGTGATTCAGTTTTCAAATATTCGAAGCCTATTAACAGTCATTTCTTGGAATCCCTGATCCTCTGTCTCAATTTTTTACGGTTGTCTTTCTTTGTAACAGGTTTATATATGAAACAGAGCACTTCAATGGTGTTGCTGAACTTCTTGAGATATTAGGAAGGTAAGTTGGATCTGACACAGAAAAAACGTAAATGTTATTGTGGGTGTTTGCTTCAGCTTTCTTGCTTTAGGAATGGATGAGGGGAAAGAATTATTACAGTAGCGAGTGATGAAGTGCAGCCACTGATACAGTCTAATCCTGCGTGGGTTACCATGTGAATATCAAATTAGGATATAGAGTATAAATTTTTTTTTTGGTGCAAGTTTTGAAGATGACAGGTAAAACGATTTTTTCAAGGGTCCTTGTTTGTCAGGAATATCTGTTCTTGTCTATCTTCTACCTGAGAGATGACTTGTTCTTTGATTCAGAAAATGAAGGTTAACTTTTGCCCTCGTGCTGAATGAAATGCTTTCACCTTCAGTGGGCTGGTTATCTCTAAATTGTATTCAGGAAAGCTTTGTAAGTGCTAGAATTTTTTCATTATCTTTTTGGATATTAATTTTACTAATTTTTAACTTTGAAGCTTTTTTGTAGTCGTTTGGGGTTTTTTGTTTGCTTTTTGTGTGTGTTGTTTTTGAGGTTTTGGGGTTTGGGGGTTTTTTTTAGTTTTCTTTTTTTTCAAAACTGTCACATGTATTTTGCAGTAGAAAACTTTATAAATGTGACTGGTCTAACTGAAAATACAAACATTGTGGAACTATTGTGGAACAAATTTTTGTGAATATCAAGTGAAAGGGATACTATTATTTTCTAAGATTTATCTCAAATGTGGGGGGGAACGACCCAAACCTCTTCCTGAAGGACTCTTGTCTCTTCTGTGACTCATCAACTCTTAAAAATAAGATTACTGAATCAGTGAGACAACTTTTTAACTTGGTTTTTGGGGGGAAAGGTTGTCCAACAATCTCCAAACAAATGTTCAAACTGCACCGTTAAAATAGTTCAAAATTGTACGCCATCTTTTTTTTTCTTTTCCACTGCAAGTTGCTAGTGATTGTGGGTGAAATGGATCAGCTTCCTGATGCTTTTGTTGAAGCTTCACAATTAGACAGCAAGATTGACTAAAGATGATCTTAATAGAGGTCACGATTAAAATAATACTTCAGGTCATCTAATGAGTATTATTTGAATTCTGCTGTGTTCTCTGGTAGCCCTACCAGGAGTCTAAACTCAAATGATACTGACACTTTAAAGGTTGTGCATATATGTAGAGCTGTTTTATAGCTTCAAAATCATCAGGTTTAGAAATTGAATCAGAAATGAGTGTCTCTTGAATTTACAGAAATTCTTGATTTGCTAGGAAAAAAATATCTTTTTCAATAAAAATAAATCCTGCTTATTCATGTTTTCAGTATTATCAATGGTTTTGCACTGCCACTGAAAGCAGAACACAAACAGTTCCTTATGAAAGTTCTGATTCCCATGCATACTGCAAAGGGATTAGCTTTGTTTCATGCACAGGTAAGCTTTTGCCTATTTTTAAGAGTGGTGGGGTTTTTGTATTTGCTTTTGAAAGTAATGGAATTTACAGCAGTATTTGTTATGATACCAATATCCCAAAATATTTGCGAATTCAGTCACTGTTTCTTGGGCTTTTTTAAAAAAGATCTTACGAATCTCATGTCTAAATGTTAATTTTGAGATCATATTTAACATATATTAAAAGTGAAAGAATATAACAGTGAGTCAAAGTCACGTCAGCTGAAGCAGGAAGCTTTTTTGCTTGCTAGTTTGGTCACACTTTTAAGCTTCATTTAATCCCAGAACCTTGTGCTGTTACTGCTTTGTTTACATGTCCTAAATCCTGTGTATAAAGGAACAGTGAGTACGGCCAGGTATTTCTTTCAGAATTGCTTTTTTATTTCTAAAACCATACCAGGGATGGGGAGGGGAGAGAGTAATGTTGGATATAAATGGCAGAAGTGTCTAGTATCTCTTTGGATCCGCTGGAAATTATGTAGATCCATGACACGCTGTCAGAATGCTGCAGTTCTTCGTTTGACTCCTGTTCTTACACGTTGCACAGACACTGAGCATTTTATTTGAGGCGTAACGTGTATCTTCTCTGGACAGAAGGTACTTGAATATTGAATACACTTGATGCAAACTTGCAAGTAATTCTGCTGTGGCTAATTTAAAAAGTGCTTTGTTAACTTTGTTAACTTAGCTCACTAAAACAGCTCCTTATAGACTAAATATACAAGCAAGTAAGTTTCTGATTAAAGCGAAGTCATTATGACTAGATAATCTACAACGAGGATCAAGTCAATCAAGAGCTCAGTTAATTCCTAGTTCTCAGATAAAGTTTTAATTAAACGACTTGTCTTTGTGGCCTGTTGCTGTGGAATAGGCTGGTTCATGAAGGACCTTTTCATAAAGGACCAGTCACTTGCCACAGGTATTCTCGCTGACAGATCAGTACAGCAAGTTATCCTTTTTTGTGTGCGATGTTTTTAATCTGGTTTATCGGTACCTGAAAGGGTCCTAATAATTCACAGAGTCGTAGAGTCCTTAAGGTTGGAAAAGGCTTCAAAGATCATCAAGCCCAACTGTCAGTCCAACACTACCATGACCACTAAACCACGTCCCGTGTTTCAGCTGCACTGTGGACCTGAGAGGAGCCTTTGGTTTACTGGCCAGGCTGCTCATCTATCCCTTCAGAAGCCGCGGGTGCCACGCGTGGTTTCAGCACTCTGCCTTTCTGGCTTTGTGTTATCCCCAGGGTGTAAACCAGCGTTAAATCTGGGCTGCCATCAGGAGTGGTCTGCTTGCGTTGTTGCTACAGTACAAGTTTAGTCTGCACTTAAAGCCGAATTTAAGTTCGAGTCTTTGTGTCTTTGAACAATAAAGCATTACTGTACAATACATATAATGGGATTTTCTGAGATTAATGTGTGACATTTCTTATTTTTTGAATCTACACGTATACATCCTTGGCCTAAGGGTAAAAGAAATAAATTTGACCTGTTGTATTTACAGCAAGTTACCCGCTTTGGGATAACGGATTTAAAAAAAAAAAAGAGAGGGGGAGAAAAGTGATGCTTGAATTCAAGCATCCTAAATGTTGAAATATACATGTAATGCATGTAAATTTTTGTCTTTGCTTTGAATTGTGACACGAAAAATACTGTGAATTCTTTAAAATCTGTGATTATTGCTACTTTAGTAATAGGTTTATTGTACGTTTTCTGTACTGGGCAGCGGTATGGTTGTTTAGTTGCCTACCTGGGTGCTAAGTAAGTAAATCACAAGTAATTATAGAACATATAATATCACACTTTGGCCTGAGAAGACCCCTGGACACCCATCACTAGAGGCTGGGGGAGAGTGCTGGTGACTTAATCCCATTATGCTTCCCCCCCACACTTCATGAGCTCTTCCACTGGCATTTGTCGTTGGCCATTGCTGGGACAGGATCCTCAGCTGGACAGGTGCTGCCTGGTCTCTTGTGGCTGAGTAATACATTAGAATTATGGAATGTTGTGTGCTGTAGATGCCTAAGACTTGAGCAACGTGTGCCCCGTCAAACCTGGTTTAAAACTTTTTTCTTTTTACTAAAAGTATAACTTTTTCTCCCCCAATATAGATGTTTGGAAATGCTAGCTTTGTAATGCTAATACAGGACTTGATGGTGAGAAGAATCTGTCCAGATACTGGATCTGAGCTAGGGAAATAAACTTAAAAGTAATTTTCTTCTAGGATTAAAAAAAAAAAACAAAGATTTTTTGGTATGCGGGAAGTTTTTGTAAGCCAGAGCAGGACTGTGTATCTTGCTGCGTTAATTGCTGTTTTGTTTAGTTTGGAAGAATTGAAAGTGGCTGCGTAGGGGTGTTTTGGGTTGGGTTTTTCCTCCCCCTCCATCTGAAGTGCTTCTGTTGTAAGTTGTGATACTGCCTTATGCTGCAATGTCTGAACAGTGTCTGTGTAAATAATCATATGACTTACATTCTAGCTCGCCTATTGTGTTGTACAGTTCCTGGAAAAAGATACAACTTTAACAGAGCCTGTAAGTGTTTTTCAGTTCAATGTTTTTCTGGGATTAATTTCAACTAAATATTTCAGTGTAACTTGTTAGAATTGTATAGCAGCGCTATCTGTGCTATCTTGATCTATGTTCCATAGGTGAAGGGGGTGTGTTTTGTTGTTCGGAGGGGTTTTGATGTGGGTTGTGGTTTGTTTGAGTTTGGTTGTTTTTGTTTTTTTTTTTTTTTTGGGGGGGGGGTCTGTTTAATTTGTTTTGGTGGGTTTTTTTTATTCCAAATCAAACGAGAAATATTTGTAAATCTAGAACAGTTGTTAAGAAAATTCTGGGTTTGAAAGGGCAGTTATCTCTTAACCTGTGACCATGACAAATTTAAATCTTATAATATTTGTAAGATTTAAATTTAAATGAAAGTTTGAACCACTGATACCATGCAAATTACCTCATATGAGAAAGCATGTAACAACTGTATTCCCTCCTGATAAGAACTAAAATTTCAGTATTTTTGGTGCTGATGGCTTGTGTCTATCCACTGCATAAAGTTGAAATATTTTGGAGAATAAACAATCCCAAAATAAAAGTTGGAAAGAAAAACAACATTCTCTTTAGACAGGAAGAGCTCTGAAATTCCAAATGTGATATTTGTTCTGTCTCTTCGGTTCATGGGGTGCCTCTTGGCAGTTGTAATGCAGGTGCTTCAGGCATCAGTGGCTTTTGCCAGACCGAATCTTCCATGATCCATATTGACAGCTCAGCTAAAAAGGGGTTTGCTGTGCTTCATGTGAGGCTTTGGCGATGTCCGTGAAGAGGAATGCAGGCTCAGGGCAGTGCAGCGGCTCATGGGGACACAGACTGATGTCAGACCAGCTAGAACAGAAACTGCTTTTAGTTGGACAATCGGAAATCTTTCCGTTAGGGGTATGTTGATATTTAAGTACCTTATCCCTTTTTGTGACAGAAAAATGAAGAGCTTACGCAAAATCTAAATTTTTCTATAAAGAAAAAAACCAGCTTTGTGGAAACAATGTAGATCTTCACCAGTCTTTCCGTGGAAGCTTGTTTTCTGCACAGCCACTTAAGTCTTGATGTTCCTCCTCAGAAGACAGGTTATTCTGTAGGCAGTGGAAGGTGGTTGGCCTGGCTGGCGATAAATTGGCCTGGTCTGCTTGAAGTATCTTCTTTCCCCCTGAACTGCAGTGTCGGCGGCTACCCTGGCCAATTAGCTTATTTTGTTGGGTAGGACAGGGAGGAAGGAATTGCGTGTGCCTTCTTCCTTAAGCCAAGCCATAAAACAGCCCGGGCGTTTTGACACTTAAAGTTGGCATGTGAGCAGAAAACAGGTAGTCCCTACGTAAAAACCTGCGAGACTGAATGAAGTGACGACATGACAGAGTCAGAACTTCGTGATAGGAGCTTACAGAGCTGTGATGCGGGACCCAAGCCCAAACTTTGAGGTGAAGAAGGCCAGGCTTTTGAAGTAGCAGCGCCATAGTGCAATTCTGAGACTTATCTGGGCTATGGTATATACAATTCTGGTTGCCTCTTAATAAAGATGAATTAAGAATGGAGAAGATGCAAGAACTCACTGCAGAGTCACTGCCTGTGCTTGCTTTGGTCATCACTCTGAGTGTGTAGCAAAATCTGGCTTTATAAAGGAGTAAAAGTTTGTAAGACGATAAGAAGTGAAACATTAAGAAACTTTCTGAAATGATTGAAAAGTAAATGTTAAAATTTGAGGCAACTGATGAGATAGCATTTGAAATTTTTTTTTTTGGCTTTAGGTCAAGTAATATTTTAAGGACTCCATCAGAAGGCTGTCTTCCTGAGTACCTCACTGTTATTTTTCTGGCAGGAATTGTCACTCAGGGTCAATTTAGAGGACATTCAATCTGAGCTCTTGTAACTATGGTAGTCTGCCTTAGGTCAGTCCTGATGTTTGCAGAGCTGACAAGAACAGTTTGTTACCTAACCCTGCAAAGTGCAGTGGCTTTTGCATCGAAGGAATGGGGATAAACATCCCGTCCTCGTACGTAAGATAAGTCTTCTGGCAGGTGCCTACTGTTGAAAGTCACTTTTATAGGCATTTTGTAGCTCAGGAAAGAATATTCATCTAAAGAGTTTTGTGTAGTAAGAGCAGCAAGGCTCCAGATCTGCGTCCATGTTGAGTATTTCTTCAGATAAAATCTGTGAACGCAAATGTGCGTGTATCAGCTTTTTAATAGGAAAACCTAGTTAAGCTGGAAACTGATACCCTCTCTGAGGAGGAAGGAATAGGTGTCTTGCTGAGGTCTGCACGGTTATACTCAGAATTCATTATTTCTTTATCAAGCTGAGATTGAGTCTCCTACTGAAGCATATTGAACACTTACAATAAGAAGTGCTGGGAACTGGCTCTTAACTCAGCTTTATGCTTTCAAGACCAGCAAATTCAAGCCCCAGTTAGGGGTATGTGGTGGGTTCTTGCAGCTTGTTTTCGGTTCATCTGAAATTTTTTTACTTACTTGCGTTGTTCTGGGCAAAGGGCAAGTGTTGGTACAATTATTAGTATTATATTTGTAAACATCCAGGCTTGTTCTTTAAAAATACAAAATCTTTAAAAGTACAAAATCGTGATGGTATATAACCGAGTCAGTCAGTTACAAGCTAATTAACAGAAAACAGCCCTAGATTTGAAGTGTGTTTACATAGACTACTTCGAATTATGAATCTAGAGAAACAACTAATTAATTTGTGCAAGTCTCACTCCTTGAGACTGGGGAGAAGCAAGCGAGCAAAGGACTGCTGGGTCAGGTAATAGCAGTAAAATGGACGAGCTCAGTTTCTTCTCTCTCCTAAAACATGCTGTCTGCCCCAGCTCTTCTGCTTTGTCTGTGGAGGCAGCAAGGCCAGGTCAGAACCAACTGAGCAGGTTGGGAAGGTGGCAAAGTGTGGGCTGACCCAGGTCTCCTGCTGCTTCATCAGGTGTCAGGTGCTGGCGTTGGTATTTCAGTGGCCTGCGTCTTCCAGCCAGCTGGGTAGAACCGTATGGTCAGAGCTCCGTCAGGAATCTGCCCTTCCCTCGTAACTTGCTTTGTGTCTGTGGATTTGAGTGTTGGGCTTCACCAGCTGCCCAAGGTTTCGGCATTTGCTCGGTGTTGTTTGAAGTGACGTTCAGTTCTGTAGTAGCAGATTATGCGAGTAGCCGAAGAAAAAGCTTGTAGGCACTTAAAACCATATTAACTTTTTCTCTGGAAAGTCACTTTTGATAGTGACTTTTTTTATTCACAACTATGTGTATCGAACAGCCAGTTGGGAAGCAGGGGAAAAACACCCAACATGGCAAACCCCAAATACGGAAGGTGTTCAAATAGTGGATAAGTTTTACAGTTGGATACAATCGATTAGGTGCTGTTGTATCATAAAAATGGTGGTCTTTTTCCTCAGAATGGAAGTTTATAAGACTCTGAGAATGTTTCTGCTTCCAAAACATACAGTTACCGCTTCTTTTTTTTCCTTTTAGCCAGCATTAATTTTGTAATTTAGACGCCATGTCAGATGTTTGTTTCTAGGAAACAGGCCTCCAGCCTTTGTTTGGTGTGTGTTCCACTCCTCTTTACTGGGGTATACTTGCTAATCAAGTTTCCCGAGGGTTTTTTCTAGGCTTGCGTAAGACATTTTCCAATGTAGATACTGGGGTATATTTTCTCTGTAAATTTACATCGGGTTTTTTGAGTCTCCAGTCTTTAACATTTTAAATTCTAGAAGAAAAAAGGAAGTGGTGGAGGCCACAGCTCCTCTGTACAGCCCTGTTTGAGCACTGGCTCAAACTGTACCCGCTGGCTCTTGGGCTTCAAGACTTCATGCCAAGACAGGTGCTCCCCAAAGTATAGATGAGTAGAAGACAAAAAGTATTCTGGACAATCTAGCTACAGGAGAGTGAACTTCATATACAGGGATATACAGTTAACTTAATATACAGGGATGGGAGTGTGAACAGACAATCAAAGGCTTGTGAAGTGATAAGGGTCTAAATTATTCTGATAACCTAAAGAAGATAAATATTTAAGTGAGACAGCACAGTATTTATTTTCAGTGGACCTACATTTAGCAGTATTCAGTTTTCATTGAACCTCTAGACAAGGAAAAGCAAACTAATACTTTGGTTTTTATTAATACTTTATCAAGTATGTAAGAGAAACTTGTTCTACTTTAACTTGTTTGTATTTTTAATATAGGTGATCAGAGGACTGCTCAAATTCTGGCCAAAAACTTGCAGTCAGAAAGAGGTTGGTTTTGTCTCTTGTTTCTGGTGTCTGCTGTGACGTGTCAAACGTAGCGTGGCCGGTTCATACACCTTCCCTCTGCTCTGCTCCACCAGAGATCTTGCAGCTCTAGAAGCTTCTTGAGGTGCTCATCCTTGTCATGCAGCTCGGTGGGAATGCAGTTGTTTAGTATGTCTGTTCCTGCCACGGTTTTCCTATGTTAAAACTATATTAGAAGCGGCATTCTAATTAAAATATTGTACAGAGAAACAATTTTCTGAGGCGAGAAGGATTTTAGCAGATATAGACCCGGTTGGGGGTGGTCATCTGCAATGTGACACAGACACAGCATTTGAGATCTTGAGTGTCTGGTGAAGCATACAGACCATCTTTCTCTGGAGTACAAAAATAACTTTCAATGGTCTTGGGAAATGTTTGTGGATTTTTTTCTGGTTTCTTCTGTGTAGTTAAAACGAGTTTAAAAATCAGGAGTTTGAATGACGCCACCAGATGCCACCCCCGACAGCCCTTTAGAAGTGGGGTCCCTTAACACCATTGTCCCTGTTTGTGTGAGCGGTGTTAAATTTTTCTGTGCCACCTACCTAGAGTTCTGCTGGTTGTAATTTAAAATGGGGATTAACTATTTATCCCTTCAGAAGCTGCACTGGAGAGCTCAGATAATGGTCATCTCTGCAGCCGTTCTCAAAGAAGTAAAATGCTCTAGCAGTTCTTTAACTGTAAAAAACCCCCATATTCTGCAGAAGCAGCTCCGTGAAGTGTTTAGAGCAGTTACACAAAAGAAATCCGAGATGAGAGCTGTAACCTGGTAGCTGGAGCTGATGACTGACATCTTTCAGGCTGCAGAAGGCCTGTGGATGTCTAATGCATTGTAATTACGTGCGCTGTTCTTGGCAGGATTCATGACTAATGCATAAGCTGTGTCGTGTTTCTCTTTACAATGGCGATAAAAAACCTTCTCATGCTTCTTCATACGTTTCTTTTCTACCAACAGGTAATGTTTATAGGTGAAATTGAAGAAATCTTAGATGTAATAGAACCGACACAATTCAAAAAAATAGAAGAGCCTTTATTTAAGCAAATATCCAAGTGTGTGTCCAGTTCACATTTTCAGGTAAAAAAAAAAAGTATTTTAAAAAAAAAACCAAACTCATAGCAATTTTATTTTGTGGCTGTTGACCCCTACACTTTGTGTTTTAGGTTGCAGAAAGAGCTTTGTACTTCTGGAATAATGAGTATATTCTTAGCCTGATTGAGGAGAACATTGACAAAATTCTACCAATTATGTTCGGCAGTTTATACAAGATCTCCAAAGAACACTGGAATCCGTATGTAATTATTCACTTTCTTTATAGTACCATAAATAAGTTGTCCACTGCTTCAGCTTTGGATCGTAAGCTTGTAAATGGGACTTCATTTTTGCTTAAATCCAATTAAATCAGTGAGATTACGGGTCATTTTCAGCTATAGCATGCTTTCACTCTTCTGCGTTGTTTATGATGGGAGACCTGGAATTTATTGGAAAAATAGGAGGAAATTGGATGTTTATCTTCATACTGTAATCACATCTGATCTCACATGTTAGTTAAAAGTGCAAATTAATACAATTAATACTGTTTAGACCAAAACAATAGCCAAGGGCCGCTTCTGCCGTATTCATGCTTTGCTGTCACTTACTGCTCCATGTGAACAAAATTCTGTTGGTGTCTCCGTAAGCAGCTACTGCTGCCCAGTGAGGTAAGAAGGAAAAAGATCCTCTCAGAGAAGAGCAGTGCCTGCCACTGCACAGCGTGGTAGGAATGGGGAAATGAGCGGTGACTTCTTGTTACGTTTAACGCCACAAGTTAAATATTAGTATTTTGATATCATCTTTGAAAGAAGCAGTAATTGTACTGCAATAGTAAAAAACAAAGTTTGTGTGTGTCCGGCATCCTGACCCGAGCTGCAGGTCAAGTCGCAGAGTGCAAAGCTCATACGGGCAAAAGCCAGGGTGGGCAGGAGCCTCCCACAGCGTTGAAGTAAGTCAGGTGCCCCGGCTGAAGCCCTTGGAGGCTCTGAAATGATCCCGAATTTATCTAGATGGTGTGTCCAGTTGCAAATGGATCAGCTGAGACTGAACAAAAATTTTGGAGAACTCGTTCTTGGAGCGTTAGCAGTGCTCAGGACCTCAGCGGACTTGAAGGCTGTCCCTCTCCCTCGCTGCAGACAGAAGTTGCTCTTCATGAAGGAAGTGAAAGGCACGGGATAATAGTGAACCTTGAGGATGAGGAAGTTTGGGGAAGAAAGTCTAACCCCCTGGTTTGGAGGACAGAGAAATGAGTTTATATTCATCCAGCTGTCCGATATGGACTTTACTTACTCAAAATCAAGCTTTTCCTCTCAGAAAACCAAAACCCCCCAATAAGCTTTTGTCTTCAAACCACATGGAAGCCAGTGTTCAAAAAAAACCCAAGGAAAAAGGTGTGCAGACAGGCCAAGTGTCCTGTGCATCGCGCATTTGGAATGCACAGGCGGCCTCTGATGAACAGCTGGGAGATGTCCCAGTGCCACAACGCACAGACTGTGCTGAAGAGGCAAACCTGGTCCTTTGGTTGCTTCCTTAGATTTTTTCATTCACTCACTTTTCAAGGTCCCAAGGCTGCACGGCTCCCCTGCTCCACAACCTTACGCTCAATACTGCTCTGTGAAGGTGAACTGCTCGCCAGGGGAAGATGGGGAAGAGAGTTCACCTACTTTTTTGATTAGTGATAAGCTTATTCATAGGCACCTGTTTAATGTTTAATTTTACTGCTATTTGTGCATTTTTTGTATAATTGAGTGGGTTTAGAGGAGATAAACACCACAGTATTTAAGATGGTTTATTGACATATAGAATCATAGAACGGTTTGGGTTGGAAGGGACCTTAAAGGTCCTCTAGTTCCAACCCGCCCTGCCAGGGGCAGCACCTCTCACTAGACCAGGTTGTGCAAGGCCCCATCCAACCTGGTCTTGAACACATCCCGTGATGGAGCATCTACAACATCCCAGTACGAACGCTTTCACAAAAAGAAGAGTAATAACGTGGAAATACAGACAACCACGTAAGACAGAGCCAGTGTCGCTCAAGCTGTTCAGGTTCTCAAAGCAAACTAAGGTACTGGAAGCCATTATGTGATGTTCTCAAGTCATTTCTCCATTGGGGCGTATGCAGCAAAACCATCTGCTGCCCAGAAACGCTTCTGCTGGAGCTTTTAGTAGCTGTGTTAAACCATGTGCTTCTGGTTCCTCTGCTGCGTTCTCTCACCCACTCTTGAAGCCATTAGCCAGAAGTCTTATTTTTTTCTAGGCTCTCATATTTCATGACTCAAATAGTAGAAAATTGCTGTCACAACTTGTTTTATTAAATGTTAACAAAACTGAATGGCTTTATAGTGCAGCTATGGTATTAATCATTGTATCCTGTGCAATTGCAAGAGTCGGGAATTTAAGGTTAAGTAGCCATTTCAGAAAATGTGTAAAATATGCATTTTATTGATTTACACAGGAAATGATAGTAAAGGATTTTGTCTCAGAAGATCACTGACCTTACAGTAGTATCTTAAATGAGAAGCTCATAGTCTAAAGAAAGAAATTGGGCACTTGTTTGGTGAAGGGGAATTTGTGTTGGGTAATTCTAATGGCAGCTGTTTCTCCTGTTGTAGAACTATTGTGGCACTGGTGTATAACGTGCTGAAAACGCTGATGGAAATGAACGGCAAGCTGTTTGATGAACTTACAAGCTCCTACAAAGCAGAACGGCAAAGGTACCAGTTCTTCCAAACGCACGTTGATGAACATACACCTCAAATGTACCAGCTGAAGAGAAACAACTGCTGCTGGGGCTGTGGGGTGCTGCAGTGGAACTACAGACACGTGCTGCTGGGTGTCCTGGGGGTGAAGCTCCAGGCAGGCGCGTGTCAGTGGTGCCCGGGGCAGTGCCAGAAAGGCCGCGCTCCCCATGGGCTCTCCTGGGTGGGAGAGCTGGGCTCAGCTGCTGCTGGTGCTGGCCCTGCTGCTTCAGGGGGTGTCACCTGAAGAAGGCTGAGCTGGAGAATACTTCATAGCTCTGCTAACCCCCTCTCTTATCCCACTAACCCGCTGCGGTAGTACTGCTGCAGTAAGGAAGGCAGGCTGTAGATTATCCCAGGCCAGCCAGGACCATGTGCTAGGTCTCATTCCAGTGGTGCTAAGTCTCTTAATTTGGTTGCACATGATACAGAACCTCCTTAGAACTGCGGTCACCTGTGCAGAGCCACACAACAGCAACTGCCCAAGTTTGCTGGAGCGAGTCCAAGTCACAGTTCCACCACTACCTGTTACCCGTCTGTGTGCTTGCTTTTAACAGAGGAAACTGTAACCTAAACATAGCTTTGGACAAAAACTTGCAGGAGGAATTGCTAGATGTAAATCAGTTGTTAAGTACCTGCATCTCCACGCGGCACTTAGAGCACATCCCAAATTGATACTTTGCTCTTTTCTAGAGAGAAAAAGAAAGAATTGGAACGTGAAGAGTTGTGGAGAAAGCTAGAGGAGCTGAAGCTGAAGAAGGCGATGGCGGAGAAGCAGAACAGCACTCACAACGTGCTCAATGCACACAGCACAAGTGCCAAATAAAAGACCACCTCTACGCGGCAGATGTACTTTTTTGTACCCTTTTGAAATATATAAGGATTTGCAAAAGAAACCTCATTACTATAATAGAAACAGCCAAGTTTTTTTTCTCTGGCAAATGTAAAGATTTGAATTTAAATACAGCAGTTAAGTGATGTCATTACCACAGCATATTGTAAATTTGTCTAATTATTGATATACTGTCACTTCCAACGTTTCATAGAACTGAGTTATCATCCTTAATGAGTGAAATAATTACGGGAGTGGTGAGAATTATGACTTGAATTTTTGATTGTGTTGCACATAGGTGGTATAGTTTGCTATGTACATTTTTTTTTCCTTGTTTTATATGTGCTTTTCACATCGCTGCATACTTTGGTTAAGGTGATAGAAAAGGCTTCTAGTTGTGCTGTATTTTCTCAAATAAAACCAAGGTACGTTACCAGCAACTTGAGCTACTCCATATGTGCCCCTTGCAGCATTGGAAGGAACTTGCATGTGGTGCTGTGCTTGGATTCCTGATTGGCCTCAGATTTATGTAATGCTCACGTTAGAAAGAGGCAAAGGAGGGAGAGAAAGTCAGCGTGAACAGGTCAGGGTGGCCCATGCGTCTGGCCTACTGCTCGGCGAGTGCCTCTACCCCATTCTTGCTGCCTCTTGGTCCTGGGCTGCTTAGAGATTCCCTCCTGCTGCAGCTGAGGATGGAGCTTCCTCTAGAGAGCCCATCAGTGATGCTCCTCATCAGCCCAAGGACTCCCCCCAGAGTAGTGCAGGTCTCTGAGAGACTATCTTGGACATTTCTGTATTAGATTTAGCATCTCATGGACTGAAGAATGAGACCAAAATTGGCATATGTTGTTGTTGTTAATAAGGAGGGAAGGATGTCGATAAATAGTTCCTTGTTTTATTTAAAGAAAATGCAGCCTGTTTCTTAAAGGCAGAAAGTTGACAATAGAAGTCTTGTCTGTTTACTTGATCAAGTATTTTTCACATCTTTTATCAGAGTACCATTCCAATCTCTTAAATTGCAGTTGTGTGGAAAACTTTTGTATTGAAAGATCTTTGGGGAATTGAGCAGCATTCAATAAAGTCTTTATGTTTGTATTTAGTGCTGTATATCACATCTTTGTGTTTATAAAGCCCAGGAGAACTAGAATGGCTTTTACAAACAAGCTGCACACATCTCTGAATCACCCGTGGCCTTTCCCCGAGCGGCAGGAGCACTGGAGGCGCAGGCCACCGGGGTTCCATGCTTGGTGAGTAGGGTTGGAAGGCTTTGTTCTGCTCCGTGGTGGTCAGAACAGGCCAGGCAGGTGTCCTGGGCTTTTCTTACCTTGTGCTTGGCCGGCTTGCTGACGTTAGTCGAGCAGTTTCCCAGGGGCGAGAAGTCTCTACTACGCTGTTTTGAGTCAACTTTACACTTTTATTGTTACTTCATTTTTGTCTCTTACGTAGCTGTGTCTCACAGAGGAAGTGGGAACGACGCGGCCTGAAGTGGCTTGTGCTTCCAGTAGCTCCGTCTGATCAAAACCAATGAGCTGCTACTCGCTCGATAAAAAGATTGCATCATCAGCTGACCAGAGCAGACTCTGCCAGGGTAGGTGGCTGCCCAGAATCTGGGGGGAAGAAGATCCTTTACTTTTTAGGGTGCTTCTTGCACGTGAAACACGGTAGGGGCTGCAAGGGTGCACTTGGCCAGCGCAGGAGGGAGGTGACCATCGTGCGGACACAGTTTACCTCGGTGACTTTTTTCCATAGAAGAATGAAACCCCCTGTTTGTTGATACAAGGTATTTTTGGCCATCTTACAGTCTAAAGGAAATAAGTTATACAAACGGGGGGGAATCTGACTCTTACCTTGCGGTGGTACAAAGGAACAAATTACTGACATTTGTAATTATTATGAGTTTAAAAATTTACAAATAAGGACATAAACAGTAAGTAATAGAAAAACAATGCAGCAGCTGTAAGAGGCCATTTCAAACAAATTGTGCAACAGTTGCTATTAGAGAATCACTCCTATAAATAGGTGTATAAAAGAAATGTTTCTTGGCTGGAATCAGCTGGCCTGCTCTGGTAACATTTCCTTATAAAACAAAAAATCTTGACAGCTGTGATGTAGTCACTGAAGTTGACTACTATGAGAATTCACTAAAAAAAAAAAAGAGTACATTTAATACTGCAGAAAGGAGTGCAGCCTTTATTTAACCACATCTCCTACTCAACCCAGAGCTGGGGCTAAGCTGTCTTTCAAATTACCTTCTCTGACCTCATTAGCAAAAGAAAAAATAACAACCCAAAACCCCCAAAATACAGTAGGATGCAAAATTATACAAATGTTTAGAAACAACAAGGTAAAACCCAAGACCTAGCTGCTGTATTGTCACTTATTAAAGGAGCACTTGGGTGTTTCTTTGACAGTGAGGAGTCAAGAGAGCTCAGTTGTCTGTTCCTGTACCATTCCCCAGCCCAGCAGCACCCAGGGATGAAAACAAAGCCCTCAGCCAGGTGCTTCAGCAGTGCCGTGCTTGGTCTTTGCTGCTCCCCTCTCATTTACTCAGTCACGTGCTGTGCACTATGCCAGTACCTCACCTGAGGCAGGCAGGATACTGGTCCTGCTGGACCTGTTTATGAGCCATCACTGCAAGATACTGAACGTAAAGCAGTGGCTGAACACCGCCTGTTCCTGCAGCCAAGCGTTTTTTTCCAGAAGAGTGTGATCCAGTTACCTCAAACTACGCCCTTCAAGTTACAAGCTGTGTGAAGCACCAACACAGGACCTGGGGAAGAGGAAGAGCGGTAACTGCAAGGGGTAGGCTGTGACCTCCTGGACACAGGAGAACCCACACGCTGCCTCCATGCCGGTGGCCAGGCCATCCGTTTTGTTTTTCTTATTACAATGAGTTGTTGCTCCTCTGTTTAAGGCTGTGCTTGGTCAGTGCAGTGCCTTGGCTTGCTCTGGAAATCAGCTGAAAGTAGTAAACTTTGTTCTAAAATGCCTCCTTGGAAGTTAAAAGAAAGAATGCGGGGGTACTTCTGATACTCTTATAGTATATTAATGCTTCGTTAGTAGAGGATGGAAGAAGCAATACGACCGGTCATGCTCCTTTCCTTGCCCCAAAGCCTTCAGGGTGAAAACAGCAGTGCTCTGCTGCCCTGTAGCCACCACAGCTGAGGTGTCTAGGCTCCTAGGGGACTGACACAGAAGGAAGCAAGAGACTACAACTACACCACCACCACCACACAGTTAGTTAAGTGCACATTCTCTGTATTGTAGAGAATCACATTTAGATGCCAGGCAGATGAAAGCCTATTTTTCACACTTCCTTAGCAAAGACTGGGGGAAAGAAGGAAGAACAACAGCCTGAGACAGGCTTTCAACTCCATCGCCGGCTCAGATGCCCAGGTATTCAGTTGCTCGAGTTCACTTTGAGTTGGACTGATGAGAAATTGATTTTTGTGTTTTACTTAATCTTCTTCCTGTAATGTTCTTACCTGGACCACCTCCTGTAAAGCTCCAGCTGCACCTGAGAGCAGGTAGTTCCAAAGAATGTACACAGTATCTTACCAGAAGTATTATTTTAATGTTAAAGTCACCATACTTTAAATCAGAAATGCCATTAGTAGAATTCCAGTGTATTTTGTTTTAACATATAATTCGGAGAGGGGAGGCCAGATGGTTTTGTTGAGTGCTTTACCTTCCACTGCACACAGTCACGGAAGTAACTGCGTTAACGGCAGCAGGTGCAGGTCGTAGCTCATGCAGAAGTTACGTGGTCTCCTCTTCCAAGAAGCATTCAAACACTGTCCATTTTTTTAGAACTCAACCACTACAGTGCTGACTTTCCGAACATTAGTGAGTTCTTCTCCTTCTCCCCTGGTCCGCCCATATGCTGAGGTAAGCTTGTTAAATTTGGAATAGAAAAGCACGAGTTTTGTTAGACCTGTCCTAGAGTTGTTAGCTTCTTTCAGACGTTCAAAAGCCAGTTCACGAGGCTGTTCCTCCAGCCGTTGTGTTTTTCCTGAAGAAAACATACCTGGTTTGCATCTTTAATTGCTGTGTTGCTGATCGAAATTTATTGCAGTTATTCTCTATCCCTTCTGCTGTGAATATTTAAAAGGCAGCCTCGGTCTCAGTTTATGTGGTTCATTACTTGACTCCTCCTCTTCAGATGTCTCTTCCGGATTTTAATCATCCACTTCACACTTAACTTCGCGAAGTCTGCTGCCTTGAACAGAGCCAGGAAGATACCACAAAGAAGAGCAATCATGTTCCAGGGATTTGCTGTGATTATCTGAAAGAGAGGAAAAATATTATTCCCCTCTGACTCAGCATATATTCCACTTAACAACAATTCAGTTTTTCAAACTGATGTGTTTTACAGATCTTCTTTGCACTCAGCGGTGGCCTGTAGTGCCTTCTCCACGCATCCACCTCACCGTGATCTTACTGATTCTTTCTGGCAGGAAGAAAACACTGTTTTCTAGCTGCTAAATGCCTTTTAGACTACTTCAGTTAAACTGAAGTTTAAACAGTTTTAACTTCAGTTAAAAAAAAACTTAGTTAAATGCTAATTTAAAGATTATAGATTAAATCTATTGTATTATTTAAAGATTTACAAAAATAAGTAGTCACCTTGAAGAAGATATTCCAGAAGACAAAGCTAAAGCAGCAGCCACTGGAAAGCTTTTACCAGGACAGCATCGTCATGCTAAGTTAGGCTTTGACAGCAGCAACTGTTTCTGCAGACCCACAGCAAGTATTTTAGATTTCTATTTTTAACTACATTTGGTTCAAGAGTACTTTATCTATAGCTTGCAATTCTCCTCGCACCTCTAGGCACAAGGATGACTTCTAGGATCTCAGGTGACGCAAGCAGAGCTAGGCTTAGGCAGCAATAAAGCAGCAGCCAGCTTTGGGACCTGCCATGGAGTCTGCAACGCTGATGGTCAGCGTGAGGACAGCGTCACTTGGTCACCACCCAAGCCAGGAGGTCTTGGACAGGCTTTCCATATTTGTTAATCCCAAAAGCAGCAGCGCTGGCTGCCAGTGCTTGTCAGCCTCGGCCTCTTCAGCAGGAGGAAACAAGCACTCCCAGTCCGCGGATCAAGGGCAGCTTTCAGCTCAGAAGTGCTGGAGGAGTGAACCCCACCTGACAGAGGAGCAACAGAAGGAGTGCAAAGAACCAAGTCCTGCCCCACACAGGCTGCATTCACACTCTGGTTTTGGGCAAGAAAGCAAGAACTCCGTGGATTTTGCTGGTGATGGACTTCGGTTGTCAGGTAGGGTCATTTTAAATGCAACATTTTAAACAGATTGGCAAACTGTGTGCAGAGACATTCTACATTTATCTGGAGAAGGCAAGTACATCTGACCTCCTCCCCTAGAACACGAGGAAAACAAGCTCACGTGCTGAAAGCACACGTACCCGTGGTGCACACCTAAGCACAGCAGGGACCGAGCGTGGTCTTGGCCGGCACATCCTGTACCTCTGCCTGCAGCAGACTGAGCTAGATCTTAAAGTGCTTTTAGCGTATTTGAATGCCGTACCAAGTTCTAGTCTAATAACAGATAAAAAAATACACTAGGCTATTTTTATTATTCTGATTTAAGCCTAGATTTCTTGCTTGTCAATTAATAAAAGAAGTCATTAAATCAGTTTGCCCAAGCACACTGACTTAGGCAGAAAGTTCAGCCTTGGCCTGAAGCTACGCTTGCTAGAACGCAGGGGATGTGCTTTTCACCAACAGCGTGTACCTCTAGCAGCAAACAGACCACCCAGCGTCACCAGGCCACAGAAAGGCAGTAGCTGGGTCTCGACCTCCACCCAATATGCAGTATTGGAGAGAAGGAAGAGCTTAGACTGAGATTTCAGAAGTAACCTCACTCTTCCTCTGAATTTCTGCATGGAGGTTGACAGAGGCATGTGTATCCCCACACAAACCACAGGTAGGTACAGTCGGGCGACAGTTCCAAAAGGGATTTTACTCACATCTTGAACAGTCTGTATGAAAGGATCTTTCCATTCAAAGACCACAAAAAACAGCTGGTCGCTTCTTGGTTCAGTTCTCTGGTCTATGTAGTTAACCACGCTCGTCTGGGGAGAAGAGGAGAAACACGGGCAGGTTACTTTTTCAGCAGTATAAAGAGACTTCTGTGCACCAGAAAAGGTGTGTAAGATGGTGAAAATAGACTGCGTAGGGACTTCCAGTTCAGCCCTCCTCCACCTGGAACAACAGACTCCCAAAAGATGAAAGGAGCAGTTTCCTCCATCTGTCTCATGTTCATTTTCTTTTCCGAAGTATTGCAGGAAAACACTGCAATACCACTCTTACACTGGTAGCTGGGGCCTTTATTTTAGTACATAGTTTTTCCTGTTCGAGGAGGAAAATTTCATTTACAAAATTAAGTAACTGGGAGTAATACAGCATTTGGAAATTCTCATGAATGAATGCTAAATCACTTTTACATACCGGAGAACTACACCACGGTGGCAGGAAGACTTTTTTTTTTTTAAATCAGTTGTAGAATAAACTAGAAGATGCAAGGAAGTACAAAATAAAAATGGAAAGAAGCCTAGATGTTAGCAATTAAAACCGTACTTCCCAGTACTGCCCATTAACTAGGTTACCATTTGAATCTAGCACTAAGCAGGAGAGAGCTTTAGCACAATTCCACCAGAGTATAGTTCTGATGTTACAGCCACATGAAACCATAGTCTGAAGAACCACAACTGGGAAAATATTTAGACAGCAAGGCCTGAGAAAAAACATTTATGTCATCTTGTAACACAGCCCCCAGGCCAGAGGGGAACTACATGGGCCTTGTCCACAGGCCATAACAGCACGGTTTGTACAGTTGGTAAATCGCCCCCCGCTGCTGGGAGACAAGAAAAACTGCTCGAGAGCCAGGCAGGACCTAACAGAAAAGCACACTGGAGTCAGAGCTAGACAAGTGATGGACAGGCTTCTCCCTCCTCCAGCCCTCAAAGGAGTATTTCCGTCCTGGTGCACGTGCACAGGGGAGTACTGCTGCTCTTCTACATGAGTTTAACACTGTGCTGAATGAATCCCGCAGTACTGTAACTTCATTTCAGGGTTGTGACAGGAACATGAGACAAATGGAAGAAACTACCCTTTCTGTATTTTGGGAGCCTGTTGTTCCAGGTAGAGGAAGGCTGAACTGGAAGACCCTACACAGTCTGCTACTTTCACCTCACAAATATTTTCACTGTATGAGGGATGACCTACTGGAAAAACCTCCCATCTACCATGGCTTAGCTTCTTTACAAATATTTCAAGATTTCTATCAGCCTTCTCCACACGCCCTGCCCTGCCCAGATTTTAGGCTGGGAATGATGTCCATTCATTTAGAGCATACGGGATCTTCACCACCTCATGTTTCCTGGTCAAACACCTTTGCTGCAGACTTACTCTCTACTTCTACAGCTCATTTACTTAATGCCACATACCATCACCCCAGCGACACTCAGTCCAGAAAACTGCACGCCAGGGAACAAACAGTATGAAGGCAATGGGAAGGGAAGAAAAGAGAAAGTCCTGACTACCGGGCTAGTCAGCAGACTGACTGAGCTATCTGACCTAATATTTGTATCCGTATCCTGACATGTGCCTCCCCGTTTGACATTTGAAAGGCTAATGGACTTCCTTATGCAATATGAGCCGACGTTGTACTGTCAAAGCAAGCAAGTGCAATTTGTCTGAGCTATTTCAGCTTCTACTGCATTACTAATAGGGATCTGAAACTCAGAATTCACATTTGTCCTGATCCCTAATTCCTATGCTTTATTTAAAACAAACCAACCAAAAATCAAAACAAAAACCCAACAGTGTGTTCGCCTGTCCAGGTGATCAGACAGTCTGGAACTGCTGGACTAAATAAAAGCTCAGCTTTTTCTGAGTTTGAGTCCGCCTTTTGTTTCCACTTTGAGCCATGTTAGACTTAGGCACACAAAGGAGGACCTTCAAAAATCCTACACTTGGTAAGTACCAAAGGGCAAGAGATGCAGAGCTGTAGGTGATGAAGGACAGACAGACAACTGCTGTTAGTGCTTACATGGCAGCAGCTGGCTGATGCATTCCTTCCTCTCCTCCAAACTCAGGCATTAGTTTGGGACTCGCATGACTGGGATTTGCCTCCTATTCTCCTCCAGTGGAGTAAGAGGGTACCCACCTCAGTCACAGCTCTGCTCCTCCCTTAAGATTCTGCCCCATAATGCCCTAACTGTGAGAACTAAAGATAGGAGAACTGAAGATTCTGCTTCACTGTGATCTCCACAAAGTACTTTTTCCAAACGTACCATGGACTAAGAGAAAGCCTAGTCTCTGAAAGATACACTCTCTGGAGAGGCCCGCTCTTAAAATTCTCCTCTCTCACCACTGAGACACTTCCTTTGCAACCAACACTGGGAGCGAGATAACAAACGCAAAACACAGTTATCTTCCTGTCCATTAGTGTGAGCAGAACAGGAATGAAAGTCAAACTCATTTCAGCTCTAGCTAAGTTTGCATCGTCCACCTGCGTATTTTCTAGTCTTAAATGATGCAAGAAGTTAAAGTACTCCACGTTTCTAAAGATACTCAATAGCTAAAAATCCGAAACCCAAACAAAAAGCAGACGTGTGCACGCTGTAAAGGATACAAGGCTTATATTTCCCTCTCCATCCTAACATCAGCCCTTGTGGTAACCTAAACAGTACCTCTTTCCAATACTAGCTGTTATTTAGACAATTCTCTTGGCAGTGGTTCCCCACCTTGAACTAAAGGTAGCTGTGTTTATATTTCTATGTCAGTCTCTTTGGACCCTTACGTCAGACTACAGGTGTCACTTGTAACACATTCAAGGCCTGGATTTTCTGGCCTCCCCATTAGGAGACGTTTCGCTGAGGTGTGTCATGAGGCCATACCAACGGCCGAGCACAAGACATTCACACTTTTACAGAACCTCTCCACGTTAAGAAAGAATGCAAGTAAGTGTACAGCCAAAACTGCCCAGTGGCCAGCAGCATCATGGATGCAATGAAACAAAACCCAAGCTCCTGATATTTCAGCTAACCAACCCACCCTTCTTCCAACTCATATTGCTCCTTGCCCCAAGAACCGGTTCTGTTGGCCAGTTACTGTCAAAACTGAGGTGGTAACTAGTTCCTAACAAACTAAGTGGTGCCAAAACACTTTTCCTGAGTAATTTTAAAATTGTTTTACCTCTTGTTTGAATTCAACAGTCTCACTACCATCTTCCTCTTTGGTTTTCACCAAGGACATCTTGACCCATGTTCGAAAGCCTCCGGAAAACTTCCAGCTGGAGTATGAACTTTCACAATCCTTCATGAATTCTGCTTTTTCTGGACTAAAGGAAAAAGACCATTACTTTACTGACCAAACTCAGAGCAGTATCTGAGCACTGTAGGCAGGAGAATGTCAGACCTACAGGCACTTAACAATTCCTTTTATTTTTCAACTGCTAAAATTCAGCCTATCTATCTAAAACATTGCACGCAATGATGTTTTGATGAATGGTAGCACTTGCCCTCCCGTGTTCTTAGCCACACAAGACTCACCTGGTGCCCTAGAGTTCTGTGTGCCCCTCAGGATTGTTCTGTCTTACAGGGGAACTTCCTTCTGTTCATCTGCCATCTCTGGGACAGAAAGAAGCAGTGCCAGGACTCCGGGAAACAATCCCGACAAAGCTGGGAAGCAAGAGACTGAAGGAACAGCCTTGAGGCAGGGTGGGCTGGTTCACCCCATTTCTGGGATGCAAACAAACAGGTTGCGAAGGCAGACGTATTTAAAATGCTTTGATATTTACATTCAGTGCATTCCTGTTATTTCGGAAACCCTGCACCTTTGGTGTAAGGCTCCAAGCTGCAACGACACAGCTGTTTTCCCAATATACAATCGCAGATAGTGGTAGCCCCAAAACAGCAGGGTTGGTTTGTGTCTTTGCTTTTAGCACTGTGATCGTAAACCACAGTAGCTTCCAACACCCCTCATGCTGCAAGCAGTAAAGAGTAGGCTCTAACGCATATCTGGTCTCCATCCTTTCTTCACCAGCGGCACAGAACACACCGAATTAACCACACTATTTATTTGGAGCTCCTCAGTACTGTGATTTTTAGCCGCTGTCATGTCATCTCCACAAAACAAGCCTGGCCCTGCAGCTGCTTTTTCAACAAGGTTTCATTTGAAATTAAGGGGTAAACCACTGTGATGAGTCACGAATCAAAGCACAGGCTGCTGCTTTTTACAAGATAGATTTCAGGTTGCAGAGATATGTCAGGGTATGCTGCTCCTTGAGACAAGGGAAATGGTTTTGACTTGGATTAAACCTATCTTCTCACGTGATGGGAACAAGCAGACTTCACTTGTATGGCAGAGGGCGTGCGCGTGACTAGGTCTGTTGGGAGATTAAAGTATTTTGGTCTTTTAGCAGAAAGATGCAAAGTGATGAAGAAGAAAAGGAGAGCTGAAGCGCAAGCTCTTGTCCCTCCAATCGGGAAGATTGGTCCTGTGCCAGCACTGGACTTGCACTTTCCTGGTCTTTTTCCCCAGTTTTCAAAATCAGGGCTCCTGTTCTTCCCGCAAAGCGAGATGCCTTGTTTACAAGGCAGCAAGAGCACACCCTGACACAAAGGATATCATACTGACACAAAGGATATCATACTGACGGGCTGCTCTACTTCGCTGCCTGCTCAGATTTAATAGACAAATACACATATGTTGTACGAAGGCAAAACCTAGCAAAGGCATTGCTCTCCAATCAGGGCTTCAGGTGATGGGCTCCAACACAGAACTCCATTGTGCACACACACAGAAAGGAGAAGCATTTCTGGAAAGAAAACCACGCCTTGCTACCCATCAAGACAGACGATATTCCAAGAGTTTTAGCAAGTTAGGAATATATATATTTGTAACATTAGATGCTTTTTAGTGACCCCAACAGAATGGCAGTGCACCTCTCTAACCCCCGCAAGAAAGACATGGGCAAAGCCTAAGAACAAAGCCCATGGCCTGACTGCTTCTCACCACACAAACCAATGACATAGGAAGACCTAATGATTTCCTCTCCCTTCAGCGTGTAGGTACAGCAGCAGTTGATGGGACAGACCGTTTGGAAGAGCATGGTGCCTTGCCACTCAGAGGAACATCCACGATTAGCACTCTGCCAGCCAGTCATATGCCTAATGCCTGACTAAAAACAGCATCCCAGAAAAGCTTTCCAAACCAATGTGGAAAATTGAGGCAGGAAGTTATGACACAGAGCTGATGTTACAGCCACAACTTACATGGTAAGCAGACGGCAGAAGGATCTACTTTGCATTCGACAGTAATTGTAGGCTTGAAAAAGAAAGATTAATAATATCTTAGGAGAAGCTGTGGAGCAGTGATCTGAGAAGGCATCTCCTTGCATGTGCCCATAATCCAGACCACTGCTACACAGTTAGGAGGAAAAAAAAAAAGGGGGGGGGAAGGGGAGAGGAGGAGGGAGCACTGCAAAGAGGCACAAGCTTTGCAGAAATCATACAATCATTAAGGTTGGAAAAGACCTCTAAGATAATCAAGTCCAACCATCAACCCAACACTACCATGACCACTAGACCATCTACACATTTTTTGAGTGACCCCAGGGATGGTGACTCCACCACTTCCCTGGGAAACCTGTTCCAGTGCTTCACCACTCTTTCAGTAAATAAATTTTTCCTAATATCCAATCTCAACCTCCCCTAAATGATAGCAGGGGGCAAAAAACGCAGCTAAAAAACTACATACAACTAGGTGAACACAAGGCAGGTGAGGGATTTTAAGTTGAAGAACAACTCTCCAGGCAGTTTTTTTTAATTCCCTCTCCACCCCAAAGACAGACAACCTGCAAAGGCTGCACATGATTTTAGTTATTTTTATTCAGCAAGTTCTTTTACCTGTGACACTGTCCTTTAGACATATGGTAATACTCCTGCAATACTCTGTACCAGGCTCTCCCAGAACATTAATGGTACCCCAAGATCACACAAAAATTCCTACATCACAGCAGAGAAAGAGAAGTGCCACTGTCTCCCTCAGGGGAACTACAAAGCCCTGGTCTCCTCCCCAACAAAGCTCTCCAGTAACCATTGACAGTTCAAACTACTAACAGAGTGTCCACTACTCCAGCATAGACTGGTCAACATCAGATCACAAGATGCTAATTAATTCTGGACCAGGCTGTAGCTCTGCAGTGGATCCTTCTAACACCGATCTCTAGGGGCCAATCCAGAAGAGCCAGAGGCAGCTTAGGACATCCCACCAGCAGACTCCAGCAAGAACCGAAACCACAGATGGGTCAAACCCAATTTGTGTTTATTGATTTTGCTTTTCCCCTAGACTGGGAAACTCTCAGACAGCCGTGGGATCTAATAAAGGGTCAGATATGTGGTACCAAAAGTCTCAGTCCTCCTATGTTATAATTTATTTCTCTGCACGCAGCAATCCAGGCCAGAGACATGAACATGGAACTCTGTTTAGACCCTTAAATATTCTCCAATCTGTTCAGACTGGTATTCATCATTTCACATGACTAAGTTATTTTACCTGCTATCCTAACAATAGTTTTGTCAGTAATATGTTCAGAGGATTTTCTTCTTAAACCCATGTATTACACTAACGACAGCTCACAAAGGGAACTTGTATTTTCAGCTACACTTTTTTGGTAATTTGCAAGGGTTTAATTATTTCATTCCCTCCAATTAATATGCTACAGACAGCAGCTGCCACCATCTTACAAAAAAAAAAGAAAGAAAAAAATGCCAGTGGCAGTATCCCTCCAACTCACAGGCCAACAACAGCACACAGCAGTGTTCTGGGAAGGCTAGAACAAAACTAGCAAGCAGTGCCAGGTTCACGCAGTCTGTTAATCCAGTTTTAACAGAAGAGCTGCAAAGAAGAAAACCCTTGACAGAAACAACTGCTTGAGTCCTCAACCCCAACCCTTAAAGATACAATTCCTTGGATATCACTTTTATTATTGCTGATTCTTGCAGCAGCCCTCACTGATACGATTATTGCTATTGAAAGCAAAAGTGAGCTGCACATAATACCGTCTACACAGAAACTGGGGTGTAGATACAGCAGGGCTCTTCTCGCCAACTTCAAGGTTTTGGATTGTGATTTAAGATGATGGAATAACCTACACGTATACTTTACAGCAGTCTGCCTGCCCAGTCCAACCTAAGCTGTTTGCAGCCATGGCAAAACCTGTAAAGGTAATTAGAGTATCTCGTGGGTTTTAGCATCTACCTCAGCATCTTTGATAGCCCTTTGCATTAATTGCTGGACACCGTGCTAATAACATGCTCTCATAACCATTAAGGGAGACACTTTGTCAGGAAAAGTAGTTAGCAGCCAGTAATTGAAGTTTTTAGAGGCTGTATGGAAGGACACACAACAGTTTCTAGAGATATCTTAGTCCAGACTTCCCACCAAGTAAATTTAGCACCCGCTGATGAACCAGAAATCATTTCTATTTTCACTTCTGCTGGAAGTTGGGCAGACCGAGTACATTCCACATATGAATGTGGTTTCATATGCACTTCCTAGTCAGGAGAAATGTAAACTTCCAACCCGCCCTGAGCCTGTCTGGTCCACGCCCGTGGACAGCAAGACATAATCCTGAGCAAGGCAAGCCGTACAACTTGTACCAAGCTTCGGAAGATGCTGTAAGAGAGACACTACTGGCCTCTTGTGCACAACTGGTTCTCTTCCTGGAAGAACTTCTTCATACCTTTGCCAATTTTACCATCATCTGGATTAGTTCAAACCGATTTTTAACTAATGTTCCTACTACCTGCTGAGAAGAGGCACAAAGGATGCATCTCCAAACAGACACCACCATTTCCTACCTTTTCACTTTGCTCCAATCATAACCCAAGCTCAGCCTTCCCTCTCCCAGCTTCAGTTCTGGTGCCTTCCAACACCGAGAGGAGGCAGCTTCTCTAGGAACAGAGACACTTCCCCATCTCTTTGGGGATCGATTCTGCCATCTAACCAGTTTGACCTGGCAAACCTGGAGGCAGGGGTTTGTGATCCAGGTTTCTCCCAGGCAGCTTACAGGTGACTCTTGCTGATTCACCTACACCGGCACAAACACAGACTTGAAGCTCGGACCATTGCAATACCGCTTATGGCTATTTTGCACACCTAACCTGCCTTTGCACAACCTGTGGCACAACCGTTTGGGACAGCAGCACGCAGACTTGCTGGCGGAAATACTGCCAACTTAAGTAGGACACGCATGTTTTAATTTGGGAAGAAACAGCTCTTTAAAATGGCTTGTCTGCAACTTGATACAATAAGCACAGAAATGGGGTTTTTCAGGACCTGAGTATGCACGGACCAAGTTGTGTCTAAGCTGTGCCATTGTGCAGATCCAGGAACCAGATGCAACACAACCATGCCTTCTGCTCAGTGGTTCACAAGGGGTGGTCTCAGACCGTGCTCGTGCCTGTGTGCCTTGCTGGAATCGGTCCTACTGCACGCGCTGCTCACTGCGGCACATCCCACTAAAACTGGGAAAAAAACAACGCAGAACGAACAAGGAGCACCTTCTACATCACTACTCTTAACTGGTGCTTTCTCACCCTAAAATATCAATGCCTAAAATACCCAAACCATTAGCATTTTCCGAGGTGTTATAGTACAGTTATTGAAAGCACTTAATGACGTAAAAACTCTCCTTCACTGAAGCAGGAATGCTTTGTAAAAAGCAAATTCTGATAATTGCTCTTTGACCACTCAGAGACACTGTGACTGAATACGTCCAGTATGACCATGTCCAAGCCTCCAAGAATGTTTTGTGACAATAAAATCTGTTATTTCTCTTCCCCTCCCTCACCTAATTTTGTTCTGCATATGGCCTTTATCCCCTGTCCCCTTTTCACCAAGCATCTGACTGTTACCAAATTAAGGCTTTCAATTAGGTCTCGCTGTGACTAGTATCTCTTGTCTAGCTTTTAATCTGGATCACAGTGAGAAGAACAGAACTTGAATTTAAATTAAAGCAAAAATTAAACAGCTAAGTATGGAATTTATGATCACAAGGTGAAAAAAAGAGTGGGCCTTTCAAGAAAGTTCAAGACGGGATTCATTCCACTCCTGTTGAAATCAGAAGACTCCAATGGCACCATCAAACCAATACGAAGCTATTTTGAAAATCCCACCTGTGAAACTACATCAGTCTCTCGAATCTTGCATAAAGCAAGTAATACAAAGAAATGCAGTTAATCTTTCAACAAAAAAAAATCACAACAAATCAATCTAGGGATCTGACCTTTACAGTAATTGCTCTAAAAAAAGGTACAGAAACATTAGTGTTGTTAGTGCACTTCCTGAGCACACTGTCCAGGACAGCACACTTCCTGATCACCCGCAGCAAGCAGACAGCGATAAATCAGCACAAACTTCAAACTTTTAGAAAGTGCAGCAACAAATGGCCAAAGTGGAGCTCAAGGGCAGTTTTTGTCACTGAAAAAGTCTTCAACTCATTTTCTAAAAAGTAAGATTAGTAACCTAAGACATGAAAGAGCATTGACATAACCCAAATATCACAGTTTAAAAAAAGGAGAGAACATAAAAGCTTGTCTGATTTTGACTAAAAAAAGCCCTGCTTTCACTAGTATTGTGGTAGCAGTTACAGGCTCACCCATGTACATACCTGTCGATGAACTCTTGGAAAGAGGAAAACAGAAGGTAGTCAATGGCACTAAAATCTTGGTCTGTTCCATTTAAATGAAACTGCAAAAACACCAGTTCCTTTTTCTTCACATCACGAGGGCCTTGAACAATCAAAGCGTACTTCTGTAAGCAAACAAAGAGGTGGTAAGAGTAGCAACGGAATCCTCATTTCCTGTTCATGAATTTGCCATCTGTCACTAATACTGTACGGAAATCTAATACGCACCGAGATTTTCTTGGCCACAGCTAAGTATACGCGTGTTAAAATATCTCACAAAATGCCAACTGAATCCCTCCTTTTCGTTTAAAAATGAAGTCTTGACATCAAGACTTAGTATTTTTCCTAAGAAATCTGCTTTAGTTCTATCATAGTCCTTTGGGTTCATGTGGAATTACCAGCCAAGGCCCCACAACCTGCATTCTGCAGAAAGGCAATCAAAACCAATTTTGAGCATTAAAGTCTAGGAACTTTATGCTCTTGACTTGAAACAAGTTAATGTTGAGTATGATGTGGGGAACATCATGCTTCTCCTTGAGAAAGAAGAACATCCTCACAGCCCCCAGCACCTCCAATAAGCTGCTGAAAGGAACAAAACAAAACCAAACCAAACCAAACAATAAAAAATGCAGGCAGGCAGAATACAACTTAAAGTAGTGCAGTCATTATATTGAACAGCAAGCTGCTGCTTGCAAAAGGACTTAGCCAATCGGAACTGGGCTCTAGGTGGTTCAGAGGTCTCTGCCACAGCGCCTCTACATTCCACTGCAGGACTAGAGGCTATCGGATCAGCAAGCTTCTAAATGAATCGACCACGCAGCATAAAATGTGGGTTCTTTGTTTGTTAAAACATGCAAAAAGAGAGTATTAATGGCAGAAATTAAATTAGACTTGCACCCAGAATATTACTTTCAAACATACTACAGAGCTGCTTCCCAGAAAGAAATGGTGATTAGACAAAAGGCAACATATAATGAGGAAAAAAGCTGACCAAACAGGTACCTAGATAGCTTGTTTGTTCATATTTAGTTCCCTTAAAAGAATCTGAGCAATCACTTTGGATACGAATGACCATATTTAATACTTTATTTTTTGAACATTTTTATTTATAAAGAAGCTAGATTCCCTGCACTTTAAAGAGCAATTTAAGACAGACTACCACTCCATGTACCCATCTTATTGGATCACAGCATTTCAGTGTAATGAAACACTTGGTGCCCAGTTAAGATTTTTCCCAGTGTGACAAAACCAGTACGTAATTCCCAGCAAACACACAGGAAGAGATAAGCTATCCTGCTTTAACAGAATAACTGCTACTGCTTTCAATCAAAGCTAGATTTACTATACCAAGGAGTATGCTTGCCAGGTCATTTAAGAGAGGAATTAAGCGAGAGTTTCATTGTGAAGAATGACTTATTTTGTCCCATTCAGGTTTTCACACTGCACACACCACTTCCCAGTGACAACTGATCTTCCCTAACACATATACGCACTGACTGGGATCTTTTACATTTCTGAAAACAAAAAGACAGATGGCTTGAAAAACAATTGAAGCAAGCATTTTTTGCAGCACTTAGTAAATATTTTTACTTTAAAATACCACTACAAGCAGAACACCCCCACTGAATAAGCTTTGTTCTATTATATGACCGTTATTACCATAGTTTGATTAGTAAAAGGATCTGTATAGTTGATTCTCTGAGTGATGCATTCAATGTCTCCTGGCTGACCTGGATTTATCAGAGGCGGAATGTGATCATAGTAATGATGCTTGCAGCTAAGCAGCCGAGCCTTGCCTGGGTAAAAGGCAATACCTGTTTTTGGAGAAAAAAATAACATTGGAGAGACCTGATTTCTTTCCCAGGTACACAGATTTTTCACTCTGTGATTTAATCCCAGAGGGTACTGAGCTATCCTCAAAATAACCAAATTTTCTGCATCAGGACAAAAGTGCCAGCTGCATCAGGACAGAATCCCTGCAATGTGTCAAAAAAAAAAAAATTAGGGTTCACACTCTGTTACAATTCAAGGTTCACAGAAGCCACTAAGTTTGCCTAGTCTTCCCACAAGCCGGCACCTAATACATCCATCCCTCTCACCCCAAATGGAATGAATGTGTAAAGTAAGGAAACTACTGAAGTCGAACGGGACACGTAGCACTTCCGCATGTACATGTTTTCAGATATTATTTCAAATTAAAATTTGACATGTTAAATGATGTTTGTACTATACATGACAGATCAAAGATCCCTGGTTGAGCTAATAAAAGTGAAAAGATGCTCTTCAGAATATCTAGCATCTTCTGTCCACTAAATACAACGTCATGATAAAAATCAAAGCCATCAAACAAGTACTAACTCTTATAATCCCTTATTATTTCTATCATTGGGTAGGCAGGCCTCTACTTCACCTGTATGGAAATTCACACATCCCATAAACCTACTGTTTCAGACCAACAACATGCATTAAAAGGACCTCAGTCACCTCAGTTCTAGAAGACTAGCTAAACACCAGACCCAAAACCAAAAATCCTGTTATGCCACATATGCTTTATTTATTATTAGAAACAAGCTTGAAGATAATCTAGACCAACTACCAAAACAAAAATACGATTATTAGATACGATTAACTTGCACAACTGAGATGACCTGTCTGCCAAAACGCGAGACATCAAAGCGGTCAACATGTATCAGTCTAAGAATGATTTATCCCTTTCTTCAGTGCTCCATGCTTGCAACTTGCCATCTCATCACTTTAATAGAGCAATGAAGTAAAGGGCTACATTAAATTAGGTTCTCCAATCTGACAGTGATCCCCAACGATACTTTGGGATTTATATGCATGTTGCTTCGCTACTTTAAAAGACATTTTCTTCCTGTTGCTGCACAAAAAGGCCACATTAAAAAAAAAAGGAAAACCCTGCTCTTTCACTCAGATCCATATGGTCCTATGCAAGGACCTATTTACAGAGCTGAGCCTAACTGACCATACAGAAAAGCAACTACAAGAATATGGCAGCAACTTGAAACACTCACCTTTCAGCTACAATTACTGGAGTGGTTATTTGTAAAATGTGGTGACGCTTCAAACAAAAGTGTTGTTTTGAAATTGGAAACTGACCGTTGACTGTATGAGCTCCATGTGCTACCACAGCTCTATTTATGAATGGTCACTGGGTAATTTAAAAAAATAATAATGGTAGAACTCACTATTAAAAAATGCTTCTGTGGTGTAATCCCTCCCACGGTTTTCCGATGCTACACTGCATTTTTATGCCAACATTGCTCCCTGTAGTCACACCACATTTTCGTTGCCTACTGATGTAATACCAAGTTGTAAACAATGCAGAACAGAAGCAGAAAGTCCCATTGTGGTTGTTTTATGGTTGTTTTGAGAAATTCACCTTCTTTACTGTCAACAGCATCTGGCTGTCCAATGCGGCACTGAGGTCCTGATACACATGCTATGCGCTACCTTGTTTGAACAACACAGTTTGGTGAATGTTTCCATAAGGAATAATCTTCTTTCCCTAAAAAAGGAGAGTCTCAAAGCACTTGTTATCTATCAAATGTTGCATAGTGCTCCACAGCTGCTGTCATTCATGTTATTCACATGAAAGCTCCCCCAAATCTCCCCCAAATCTCCTGATCAACATTAACATTTCTGTGCAAAGTCAACACAACATAGATTAAAAAAGAGGAAGCGAAAAACCAGGGTCTCAGAGTTATATGCATTCTGAGCCCTGGAGAATCAACACCAAAATTTTAAAATAATCTAAGATAAACATGAACAGCAACTTAACCCATTTTGTTTGTTACCAGTCTTACCAGGTGCATCATACAAGGACACCTCCTTGTAAGAGACAGACATCACCGGGTGCTTGAGCTTCTCCCTGAAGTCACTGATGGTTTGGTAGACAAGGAACACAGCTACAGCCATGAGCAGCAGATAAATAAACAGGAGAATTACTGAAAAAACATTCTTTAGGCAGGTCTTGCTGAAACGCAAAGAAGGGGCACTGGTACCCAGTTCACTATCTGGAACCAAACAGAATATGGATTAAGGCTTTAAAACACAGATATTTGGGCTGAATTCAGGTAGTGTTCATTTAAAGATCATTCACTTGAGAGGCAAGTAAGCCTCAAACTCAGCTTGATTTAAACAAACACAATTACTGCTGGTTTGGATGATCAGTCAGACAGATGCTTCCTTCTCAAGCATGGGACCTAATCATCCAAAGATTGTGCCTCTTTTTCACATGTTGAACTTGGCACTCTGCTTAAAGACACCGCAGATGGGAAACGAGGTTTATTATCAAGAAGGACAACTCAGAAACAAAGTTCAAAGTTCATAAGGGGGGAAAAAAAAAAAAAAAAAAAAAAAAAATCTGTTGATGGTCAATCTTTCTTCCAGGAAAAAACAACTCCTTTCCTGCCCTCCCAGTCCTAAGTGATTCCTCTACACTCAGCACATGCATCAGCAGAGAGGTTTAATATTCTAATGCTCTTACACAGCTCTCTGCACTGCATCGCCACCATGGTAGAAGTCACGAGGTATTTGTTACCCTCTCATTTCTGGACTCTACTTCGTAACTCCTTGTACGCACTACATAAAGTTTCACAAAAGGATTTTTCCAATTACAGCTAGAAAAAGACTGACCCAACTCTCTCACAATCTCCTTGCCTTCAAAGTTTATCTTCTGAAGATCTTCACAGTAGTCTCACTTGTACACAGACACTGCTGTCCCCACACCCTTTGCATTTGCCATTTCTTTCGGCAATACTTGTACAGAAAAATTCTTGAGTTACACATCATGTTTTGATCATGAGTGACATAGAGCTGAACACACAAAAGGAGCATTAATAGTCAAGATATGAAAGGAGATAAGTAGGCACATTTTACATTTCTGTGTGGTATAACTTAATGATTGTGGCCGTGCCACCCTCTGCCCTTCAACTACAATAGCATGGTTTGGCGTTTGTTCCCTACCACAGCAAACACCAGCCTTTTAGCAAATCCTGTTGAACACAATCTCTTGCAAAGCTCCATGGTCACACACACGTTCCCACGTTACGTACCAGGAGACGGCAGCCAAGGAAGTTAGGACATTAATATGCATTAAATTGCACTATTGAAACAATTATGTCTTGAAGAGCCACAAAGGATTTACATGATACTCGTTTCAGGTTGGCTTACTTTAACGCCTACATCTGAGCTGCAATAACCCCATTTAAAACTGCCCCGCACCCTCTAAAGCGGGTCCAAACAGTCTACCTAAAATATGTATCAAAGCAATATTACATCTTGCTCACACAGGTCTGGCACAGACTTTGCTTGCAATCCGCTGCCATCACCGACACTGCAACTCAGGTAAGATCCAACAGAAAGGAAGATGACACACTAGGCTTTCTCAGAACCAGATGTGCTGCATCTTCTTTGAGCAGAGTTCATGACAAAGAAGTGTTCTTGTCTCAATCCTTGGAAACACTCCTCAGTTTTCCAACAGTACTTATTTCCCAAAATAAGTCATTTAGCATTTTGTTTGCTTTCAGAAGCACAATAAAAAGATAAAGCCCCAACCAAACCCACACACAGAAGCAGCTTATCAGGTTCTTAATGCTGGCAATTCCTGGGCCAATAGTTCTCACCTGGTAAAATAACAGAGCTGGAATCTTCATGAACTTCCATCTCTCCTTCTCTCTCATCTGTTGGGTTTTCAGATACTCGCTCCACATCTTCACTCAGCTGTGTAGTTAAAACAGTGGTTCAATTTCCAAACATGCTCTCAACTTGCAATTGCTGGAATTTCTATGGTACAAATCGAAGAGTCTCCAACTAACCAAACACACAAAAACATGTCCCTAGTCCAAGAGCACCCAACGTCTGTTCCACAAGATCACAAGACGAGAGCCACGTTTACGTAGACCTGTAGCTAAAAATTAAGTGACTTGCGTGTTGCAAAAAAAGAAAGATGGCACATTAAATTTCACCTACTTCTACCCTGCTGCTTCAACAATAACATCACCTTTTCTTTCAAGATCAAAGTAATTGTTTGCCTGACAGCTTCAGCTCACTTTAAATCCCCAATTAGGACAATGCCTCTGAAATAAGCAGGAACTTCAGGAATGCAAGTTTAGGCATAAACAAACCGGAGCACATACCAGCAAACAGAGCATTAGCACGTCTTAATGAAGAGGTGCAAAAAGAGTGAAGTATTAGGGCAACTAACTCAACTGCAGCCTCAGCCACATAGGCAGGTGGGTGATTACAAGACAACAGTCAAACATCCCTACATTTCTGGTACTTATTTCACCTCACTGTACATATTATTATATATTAGTGGTTATGCAACTAACTAGTCTTCCTGTGTTTCTAAAACAGCAAGGGAGACCAGATGTTTTCTTGTTTTTCTATTCAGAGCTCTGGACCCAAGCTGCCAAAACACTTCTGTCAAAGTCAGAAGCTTGTCACATCAGATAGCCATCTAATGTGAAGCATTAGGCCTTATACATATATATATATGTGTGTGTATATATATATATATATATATGTATGTATGTATATATACATATATATACCTTATACATATATATATGTATGTATGTATGTATATATACATATATATACCTTATACATATATATATGTATGTATGTATGTATATGAATGAAGTATCTCCTGCATGTATTCCACATTTCTTTTGTTGTAGGGACTGCCATACAAATTACAGCTAGGCAAATCAGGGGGGCACAAGCTTATGTTATATACAATCAGGGGGGCATGAGCGTGAACACAGTAAGTGTTCAGGCTAAACACTCAGCCCGTCCTACCTAGGCAAGGAAGATTCGGTTTGTTCCTATTTCAATGCAAATGGGGGCACAACTGAATGCAGCAGCCATGCTGAATGCTATTAAACTTTACACCCCCAACTTACTCAACAGTAATGTGCATGTATCCATAAGGAAGTGCTTTTATTTCATGCAACCTTAATTCAGTATTGAAATCATCATTATGCCATTAACAGATCATTATTTGCACTTATTAGGAAAGAGTCCATTCATTTTACGCCTTCAAAGTCTGATGCAAAGTCTCCATCACCTGCTGCTGTATTTCTGTATTCATTTCCGCCATGCAAAGCAAATCGAAAGCAGTTACCCAGTTGTTTTTAAATGCTTTGTGCATAAATAAAGCATGATTTCCCATGGTGTGAGGCATGGAGCGAACCAGTAACTATTAGGCTAAACTCAGCTCATTTGCAGGAGACAGACCAGGGTCCAACTAAAGATACTTTTTCCAGTCATCTCCGTAAAACAAGGGAAAACTAAACACTCTGTTCCTTTTTGTAGAAACATACCAGTTCTATTTGTTTTCCTGACCCAAAAGAAGAGTATTCACTGAACCTCTTGTACTGGTGCAGGTAAATCAGCTAAGAAGTCAGTTCAGATTATACACATGCAAATTCCTCTGATATAAAAAATTAAATGTAAGTTACAAAGTCAAAGTCACTGCAGTTTCTCTGCTGACTCCCACACCCCTCTGGTTCAGCCACAGTTCCCCAGACACAGGCACCTCGGCAACTGAGGTTATGTGGAGGATAAGCGAATTCTATTCCTGGCAGTAAGGAGATCCCAACACAAGTTTAAATAAGAACACAATATGCAACATTTCTTATCCTCTCAAGAGGACCCAAAGCCACTCTTCAACACATAGAAGAAAAACTAAGAAAATGTAATCTTTCAGCACTCCTTAGAAAGAAAACAAAAATGCCAAGAAATACACAACTATGTTTTCTTATCTTTGCTCACAAGGCAGACAGTTTCATAAGCTTTTCACACAAACCCAGAAAAGGACAGCTAGTCAAAAGCAGGACTGCAAACACTGCCTCAGATGCAGTGAGTAGGTTGAGCCAATGTGTAAGATCCCCTAAAAAAAAAACAATTTCACTGCAAAGCCTGCACTCCTGACTTGACAAGAGGTGAAGCTGCATAAACTCACTAAGGCCATCAAAAGCCTAGTGCCGCTAAGGGCTCAGCCATCACGTTCCGAGCATGCAGCCCACAGCATTTTAACTCTACAAGGCACAGCAGCACAGACCTACAAACCCAACAACTCACAGACATACTGAGCAACAGTCTCCTAACAACTGGGGAGCCTGCACAGCATTATTGTATGACAAACTATTCTAGTTTCTTCACAGTTGACAGGATCCCCAAATCAAGGCAAATGACAACAGCAAACCTGACGTACACCAACATCGTTCACCCTCACAGGCCAGCTCTTCCTACATTTTATTTCTGATAAAGAGGTGAAGCACGGTGCTACTGCAGAAGGAACACAAACTTGCAGGGCAGTTGAGCTTGCAATAGGATACAGAGATAGAGTAGGGTATCAAGAGCAGGAAGGGCATGAAGCAGACCTTTGTTCAGCATTCCTCTGGGCCCGGCCAGTACAGCTGAGTGAAAAACAGCTGCAGAAGCCTGTCCATGACCTAGCAGCTCCTTTTAGATCCTGCACACAGGAAATCACTGCACAAACAGAAGCTCAGAAAAGACAATTGCAGATATCTGAACATCCTTGCTAGGGGCAGGAGCATCACAGACTGCCCCACGTGCTGGAGAAGGGATGTAAACACAGCCACTGCACTTACACACCATCTAGACTCGTACCATGGAGTTGGTACAATCCCAAACATACAGAGCAGTGTCAGTGCTGGCTGATACGCAAGGTGGAAATGTAATATGCATAGTTCAGTCCATACTTCAGGCACCAATGTGACTTCATTAACTCTCTCAAGTACCTGCTGTACATACAAGCTCTTACACAAGTGAATTTCATCCTGATAATAATGGAATAAAACCTCCCTACTAGATAAAACCCTCTTAAATAAAACGAAAACAGGTCCATACAGGCCTTTTGCTGATCCACTGATTCATCACCTGCCAATGCCTTCTGGCCTCGCACAAAAAACAGAAGCTGAAACAAAACCGAACACCACTAAACTAAGTTAGAGCATATTAAAACAGGGCCCCAAACTACCCATCACGTGCAGAGGAAGGCAAACATTTGCATCTTGCAGGCGAAAGACACGCAGACAAAAGCTCCACCGCTGCTGAACTTGGCACAAACAGCTGCCATCTGTGGTAGGGGAGATAGCAACGAGCACAGAATTCCGGTGGCTCGAGCCTCTATCGCACTGATATGCAAACCCGGCGCTGCCTCGGGCTCTTGGCAGGATGATAAGGCGGCCTTCGGCTTCCTACGGCAGCGCTCCGGTACCGAGGCCGCTTCTCCCGCCCGACGCACCATCGCCCTGCAGAGCTCGCCGGCCAGCTGCACCTAGCTCACGCGATTACGAGAGCCGCCGTCGATTGTTTTAACCACGTTTACAGGTAAAACGTGAAGTGAAGTGCGCCCAAACCAGCCGGTTTTTATCCTGGGGAGCGCGGAGGGGCGCTGGCACCCCCCCCGCGGGAAGGAGGGCCAGGGGCAGCCGCAGGCAGGTGAAGGCACACGGCCTCACGGCGAGACCCTCCCGGCTTCAGCAGCCGCAGGCGGGCCAGACGGGGCCCGTTTAAGCTGCGGAGGGCTCGGTGCGGCTGGTGGCCCGCTTCGCCAGGGCTCCCCGCCCCCGGCTGCCAGCCCCGCC